>JAODAG010316475.1:0-10192 GCA_027574785.1 Orphnurgus asper | reverse complement strand
CATGAGACCCTTGACATATACTAAACATGAGACCCTTGACATATACTAAACATGAGACCCTTGACATATACTAAACATGAGACCCTTGACATATACTAAACAGGAAACCCTTGACATATACTAAACATGAGACCCTTGACATATACTAAGCATGAGACCCTTGACATACTATTCATGAGACCCTTGACATATACTAAACATGAGACCCTTAACAAATTAACCAGATAAATTGTGATATTTAATCTGTCCTGTAGGAAGTTTGCTATATTTAAGGCATTGTTTAAGGCACATGATTGTTCATAGGTTAGTGGAAAGAATAACACAAAGGGAAGGAACTGTGGGCCCAGTGGAACAGCTAGGTCACTGAAAGATCAGTCAGGATTACAGAAATGGATGTGAAAAGGATAAATTAGCTTGCAAATTCTATAATGATGAGGTAATGCTTATGAAGATGTTACTGCTACTCAAGGGTGCAAATCCGTCGTAGCTAATGGTGGAGATGCGTGTCGGGCGAGTCGATTTTGTCAGTATCGGATCCATGACACTATCTAAGCAGAGTGCCACCATTGGTTGGTGCGTAGCATAGCAAGAACATTTTGCTAAATATACCCCATAGATCGCCAGAAATAACACTTCCCAGACATTGCAAGGTGCTTCTAAACCTCCTTTATTTTTAGATCTTGTAATAATTTGGTGAAATACATGAGTGTCCGCAGAAAAATATCAGGGGGACAAAAAACCAAGTAGACAATGGCCTGCACTGCATGCGAAAGTATCAACATTCCATAATATTTATCAATAGCAAATGTGATTTCCGGCCTATTTCCAACATTAGCGGATGAAATAAATAAAATGAGAACTAATCATACTTCATGAAAACATGATTCCGACAAACAGGCCTATTATTTCGCACAACCGGACCCTGTCTTCGCGTGGACACTTATAGACTTGCCCCCGCCCATAACCCATTTCGTTATCATTTTAGCCAAAAAAACATTCTTTGTCGGTATAACCCAGTAAGATGTAACAATCCTACATAATAGGTTCTTACCTCTGTTTTCACGATTCACATAAAATTACATTTTCAATGTCTATAATTATTCATCAGAAGATTATCTTTTTTAGATAAAGATCAGCAATTCGTATTACAGAATGAATGTGATATGAAGTTGAAGCTAGTGCTCATTGATAACACACAATTATAGCAATAATTTTACCGTCTAAGGTGTCCTTAGCATGCCATTTGCACACCGCCGGATCAAATTGCGCCAAAGTTTAATACTGAAGAACTGACCCGAAATATAACATTTTGTAAACCATTGGTCAAGAAAAATTGGTGCTGACACAGTATATCATGTCTCCACCACTAAAAAACTTGGTAGGGACACATCCCGCTGTCCCCACCTGGATTTTTGCCTCTGCTGCTACTCCATTGCACATCAATTATTTCTTTTTCAGGAGGATTGGTGAGAAGCTGTTCCGGCTTCATAACAAGAATATCCGAACTGTATCCATCCATCCACAGAAGGAACACTACTTCATCACAGCTTCTACAGACTGGTAATTAAGCTTCATTGTTGATAGGAAATGTAGAAAATTATATGAAATGCAATTTCCAGACTTGAAATGATGAAAAATGATTAAATGACAACCATTATTAGTAAAAACATTTCCAGTCCGTGCTTTGCCTGCCAGTCACTATAGTAGCCATATATAATCACACACACATTCATATTGATATCCCTGGCACCACCATTACATGACATCATGATACAACATTATAACACCATGGCATAACATCTTTGCATGCCATATGACACAACACCATGGCATCATAACATGCAATGTTTTTTTTCCCATACTCTGTCTTCTGAAACCAACAATGTTGTTTGCCTATTCTAATTTTGTGACAGCCATATAGCATTGTGGGATATCAGGAAGTTGACATCTAGTGGCTCCTGCCAAAGTCTGTGCAAGCTAACTCACGGCAAGGGACTGAACTCGGCCTACTTCTCGCCTATTACCGGTAATAAGATTCTATCAACGTGTGCCGATGATAAACTCAGGTAAAATTCACTGATTTGATCGGAGGGTTTTCCAATTGTCGTTCAAAGTTGTTACGTTATCGGCCTGAGACAATGCGTACAATATGAAGAACACTGATACTGATAGGTTGATGACATTGAATGTATATATAACAAAAGTATTTGTAATATGGTGCAATAATCTATGTGGTTACCGCAGCTACCACCAGGGCTCGAATTTCGCACTATGTCACTCACTAATTTTGTAAATGCCAGTAGAAAATTTAAGGCACTAGCATTTTTAGCGAGTACAATTTTTGGTATACATTCTGAAATTTTTTACTAATAACGCTGACCACAGTGTCGCTAAGTATGGAACACTTACAGTGTATAGTAATAGTATACATAAGGTGCACTGCGGCTGAAACGTAAGCACTAACGTAATTGAAACAACTTCTTTAATATACCACATCAATTCATCATCAGTCGAATAATAAAGAATAAATAAATATAAAAAAATGATAGTAGATTTTTAACCACTTGATATTTTAGCGAGTTAGCAGTTCAGTTTCTAGTAAGAATTTTTGGCACTAGCAGTTGTTAGCAATGGTTCAAATGAAACTACATTATAACAACTATAAACTCCCTCTATAATTGTTATACATGTAGAAGTTGCATTTCTGGTAGTTTCTTTAAACAGTTTAGATGCATGCTTCAATCAGCAACCTGTACTTTTGCAGCAAGTTTTAACTATAAGGTTGAGTTTCAAAACTTCAAACAAAAGACAGTCATGTACTTGTCAAACTGATTGTGTCATAATAACATGGTATCACCAAATTTCTATACCTTACTATCACTTAACCATCAATTTAAAGGGAAACAACAGGCTGGAATTTAAAACACATATTAAAATCCAAATCCCATCTTCAGATCTTCTGCAATGTTGAAATTGATTCCATTTCAATTAAAAATCCTTAAAACCTTATAGTCTGATATTGCCTTTTTTCTTGTTACTGTCCATAGTACATTTTTGCCATACACAAATGTAGCATTTTTTTGGTCAATCAGTTTTACCAATCTTTTAATAATTTGTATTTTTACAGCCTTTTAAATGTCAATAAATGAATGCTGCAGTTACTAAATAAATACTGCCTTAAATAAGTTAACATCAATAATATCATCAATACAAACCACCAACTGTGTTCTGAAATTGTCTATCAGTTTGGGCTTCCAATTTGTTTTCCCACATTTTTAAGATTGTACTTCATAGTCTAAACAACTAACGATCGTTTCGATTGGTGAGGAGTTTGCATGGGGGCTCTGTATAAATAGCCATAAAATTGCTCCAATTCCTTTAAAAGCTGTGAATTTTTTAATAGTTTTCTGCAAGACTCATTTGTTAAAATGCATTACTATCAAAAGGATATTCCAGCTGGAAGATTCCGATGGCATTGTCAAGAGTGCATCTCTAGCTTCCAGCAAGTTCCATAACAACCATACAGGGAGGTGGCTGACCAAACTAAGGGCAGTGTGGCATCCCAGGTGCGAAGAGCTGTTTATTGTTGGCAGTATGGCTCGACCCAGGCGGGTAAGCTAGCAGCTAATAAACCTGTTCAATGTAGATAATCTTGAGATCCTTGGTCTGTAGATCTGGTGCAAATTTGGGCCAATTAGGAATGTTCTGTTTTATTTTAGGGGGTTGCAAATAGCCTACTTGTGGTGATCTACTTAAATCTTTAAAATTGTTGATATTTAATATTTTTAACTTAGCTTTTGACACATTTAAGAGTTTCAGGGTCAGAACTGCTAGAGCTAGGCCACTGTTTCAAGCTGTTAGGAAGAATTTCTTCTCACAGGGAGATGTGGATGAGTGGAATAACTCGTTGTGTCTGAAAGAGTGAGTGCAATTGAAGACTACTCTTGATAGATACTTTTCCTATATAGTGTGGTACACTTTGATGTCTATTTGGTTTCTTGAGGCATTTCAATCCTAGTTTGGCATTTCGTACTTGTATGTCTTGTATGTTGTCATCTGAACTCCATTGTTTACCCAATGCCACTGTATTATTAGGATTATGCCTTGGTCTATAGTAATTGATAACCATGTGCGGTGCACATACGTTAGGTTACCTTTATATGATGATACTATAGCATTGTTCTTACATGCATGCCATGCACAGAGCCAGCAGCTAAAGTGCGTGTAATCTGTTACTTGTTAGTAAAATGATGCACAAGCCACGCTGCTGTGATTCGTACTGAAACATCATTACAAAGGACTGCTCTACTGCGTAGTTGGTACTATATATACTCACTGACATCAGACTATATTCCCAATACGGTATTGTAGCGACCGTATAATTCAAAGCTCTGACTACAGATTATGTCAATATATAACCACTATGACTATAGACCACACAGCTACATCAACATACACATCAGCCATGTGTGCTATAAGACCATCAACACACACATCAACCTGTGTGTGATAAGACCATCAACACACATATCAGCCATGTGTGTGATAAGACAATCAACACACATATCAGCCATGTGTGTGATAAGACCATCAACACACACATCAACCATGTGTGTGATAAGACCATCAACACACATCAGCCATGTGTGTATTAAGACCATCAACACATACAGGCTGCTCAAAACACCATTTTGTTCTGCCGCTTGAACAAATTTTCAGTCCCCCATATATCCACAACTGATAATCAGAAAAGTGTTATATTGCACATGTATATTATATAGGCATATGTTGTTACCCCCAATCAAGTAGAGAGCACTTACTCATTTCTCTCACTCCCAAAAATTTTGGCAAGATGGCAAAGTTGGCTCTAGAGAGAAAATACTTAAAAATATTGAAATTCTTGGTGACCTTTGACCTAGGCAACACTTACACACCAACAAAAAACTTACACCATTTGTTTATGCATGTCTAGTCTTTTTGGTGTCTCTTCTCCTTCATGGTTAGGCAGCATTTTGAAATTTGGGTATTTTTAATATTTTTGCAAATCACAGCAATGTACATGTATTGTCTTTATTGATTTCAAAGTGTTATAATGTTACCATTATATTCACAGTGATCTCCACATGTTTCAGGAAATTGATTGATTTGACACCCATGTGTGTGATAAGACAATCAACACACACATCAGCCATGTACAGTATGTGATAAGACCATCAAGTCCAATGACTGAAATATGTTGTCACTATAACAAACTGCATTATAGTTGGGGAAGATAACTATATTTGGAGGAAGTCATTTTTTAAAGATGTCATATTTTTGCGAAGGTCATTATATTTTTGGATGTCATAGTTTGAAGGAGGTCATTATATTTTGGAGGAAGTCCTTATATATTGGGGAGGTCATTATCTTTTTGAGGAAATCATGATATCTGGGGGGAGGTTATTATAATTTGGGGGGAGGTTATTATAAATTTGGGGGGAGGTTATTATAAATTTGGGGGAGGTCATTATGATTTGGAGGTCATAATATTTTGGAGAAGTCATATTTTTGGGAGGTCATTACATTTTGTGGGAAGTCATTATATTTTGGAGGAGGTTATTATATTTTTGAAGAGGTCATTATATTTTTTGTGAGGTTATTATATTTTTTGAGGATGTCATAATATTTTGGGGGTGGTCATTATCTTTTTGGGGAAGTCATATTTTTGGGAGTTGTTGTTTATTATTGCATGGTGATCTATGTAGGCTTCATGATTCTTCAAGTAAGCGAGGGGGAAAGGAAGGATGGGGAATTGAAATTGAAGGGAAACAAATATGGTTGTGATCTTGAATCTCACCATACACAGTGTGAGTCTGTGAACTGAGACGAAGGCCTATAAGCCATTCCCCAAAATATTTTGCAAAAATTTGCATAAATTGATGGAATTGATATTTCTTATCTATAGATAATCTATGATATATCAATATATGATACTATGGTACATTTTCATATTGGCTGATTCATCATTCCATCTCTCCTTATAGATTGAGTTATTCAGTGACAAGTTACAGCTGGTCCATGAATATCTGTCGGAAGGTTGGCTGAGATCCGTCTGCAGCCTTAATGCATTTCACCCGACCAGGGACATAATTGCTGGGGCTAACTCCAGTGGAAGAATGCATGTCTTCATGTGAATAAAATGATCCTTTGTCCGGGAATAGTTGTTCTTGAACATTGTGAGCAACATACATTTCAGCTATGTTAGCAGGTTAATGGTCGGCCACCTTAATTAAAGAGAACTTGGTGGAAGTGATCACCTGCTCTCAATGATGGACTTGTCGCACAGCGACAGTTACACCTCGCCAATGGAGTGTATACTATAGCTTTAATTACAACAATCGACAAGTAGCTAGTAGGTAACTTATGTTTTATTAGATAGTAAACTCCTCCAATCTTTGCCACATTCATAAGTTACATTTGCAAATTTCATTGAAAGAAAAGCTCCATATTAAACCTTGCCAGGGTAGATTTGCACATTGCACACTGTTGAGGCCATTGTGTATACAGGATAAAATATATATAGGAGAATTAATGGAATATAAGTGCACTGAAGGGATGGGGTAGAATTTGTCGAAAGAGACTTCTAGCAAAAATGATGGATTAATATTTCACTGAGGAAAAGCGGTGTAATCTATGGAAAGTGACTGTTCATGGAATGATGGAGCAGCGCACTGAGAAGGGATGAAATACATCAAAAGAGAGATATGGAACGAATATGAGTGATGGACCAGTGAACTGTGAAGAAGGGTAAAAGTATCAAATGGGACTGCTAACGTAATTGGTGGACCATATTGCACTTTTTGACCATTAATGGAAAAAATGGACCAGTTCTCTATAGCTGTGTAGAAGGCAAAATATATCGAATGAGAATGTTAACTTGTGTTATGGATGTGGAGATGTGATGAAACCATTGAAACCATTATGGAGAGAACTCAACCTGAATATTACTCCCTACATTATATATGGTGACATGCATTAACATTTACTTCAATATACATCATATAAATTTTCATCTTCTATTGTTTAAGATTATAACCACAAACGATAGAATGTTTTCCATTCAAATATTCTGACTACAGATTTCCCCATATACTTCTTGTTTTGTTCTTCCATAATGATGTTTGTGTTATCTAAAGTTCTTACTATATATTACAGTTAATATTCAATTGTTCCATCTATTAATCCTTTTGTAGTGTTTTCCAACTTTCTAAAATGTTATTAGCTTTTAATCCTGCAGTCAAAGTCGACTTGTAATGTACAGAAAATAGAGTTAGATCAAATAACCCCATATGATAAAGGGATGATGGCACATAGGTATGTCACACAGAATTTTCCTGGCCCCACTATCCCCAAATGCCTTCCCTGGCATTCAAAATCGATGTGTACTCATTATTCTGTTTAATAATTATTAACATGAAATAATTTTAAAGCAGAATCAAAACTAGTTTTATGTCGTAGCATTATAAGGCCTTTCAAAAATGGCCAAAGTAATTTTACATCACTGGAATGTTACACCGAGGCAGCATTAGCATAATAAAGAATGCAGAAAGTGATACTCGTCAACCATCCATTCTATTGAGTCAAGTTGTATTATAACACCCTCTATTTCAACATTATGAAGATATGTACGCTTGTTTGCAGAGGAACTCTGTAATTGATAACGTAGAGCATGCGTATAATTGAGGAATTGTTCACTGTTTGCATTAGTATTGAGAGTACGATGGACACAAACATGGAGTTAATTAATGAAGGTAGAGGCTGATTTTCTTATCAAGAGACATTAGAAATAGAGGTTATCCACAATGAGCAAGATCATCTGGCAGAAAATCTGTTATTCTCCCAGCAGTTCAAAATTCACCATAAAGTTGTGTTTCTGCTGCCACTGCTAACTTACATATGCATAGTTTTGTTACCCTACCTTGGTGTCATCTGTGAACCTTTGCTATGCAGCATAAATCTGTCCATTTCTTGGGAAGGTCTTTAATAATTAAAGGTTGTATTACCTGCCTCCATTGCTAACTTTCATATACATAGTATTATAGCAGCCTGTTATCCTACCTCTCATGACAGTATTTCCTGATAATCTATTGGATCTCTGTTGTCAGATAATTCTCTGAGAGACTATACGGACTCCGAGTAGGTGGTGTTCTATGATCATACTACCCTATTCACAGTTAATTCGTCTGCCAGTAGAGGTCATGTTAACTGCAAAATAACACTAGCATGCTCAGAGACAACATATTTTATATGAGTATCATCACAATCGATCATTCTGTAGAGTGGTAATTGTGCTCTGACAAAATGTTTACAGCCAGCAGTTCAAAAATGCCCAAGCGTTTCACCAAATACGCTATCAAGTTAAAGTCGAGACAAACTCAAACATAGAGATGAGAAGGTCAATGGAGCAACGAAAGAATGTTTAGACTGAATCGTTAATCTTATAGTAGCAACCATGTACACCATGGTCTGGCAAGTCATTTGTTGGTAAAAACAATGCTGTACCAATATCCATAGTATACCTAGACTACACACCAATGTTTGACAATTCAAAACTGTCAATTGCTATACATGTGAAACCCATAAAACTGAATCGATAAACAATGCGCCACAATAATAAGCATGGTAGCACATACTCAAGATCACATAGGCCTAGATGTTAATCCACCTCGAACATAGTTTTTAGTCACTTTTCCCGTTTATGCACTTTGCCACTGCATTCATTATCCCCTATGGCCCTGTCGATGAAGGCAAAGGGAAATATCCGCTTTCACATTATATCACAACTGTCGACAGTTGATGAGAAGAACTGACTGCAATGACGAACCCCGTAGTTTTCCAATGTGAAACGACTGTGAATGATTACAAAATAGTCTAACCATAAGATTACATCAACAAATGGACAACACGTATTAACTGGACAAAATAGAGATTGAATGGGTATGTTGCATAATAAGAATTGAGGAAAATACCAAGTGAAAATGTTCTGAAAAGTTGTTTCCCACTCTTCCCCGTAGATAAATAGCCGGTCGGTCCTCGTGCTGCATGCGTCCTCAGTTGTGCTCTGTTTAAACAGTATAATTATTAATCACTTCATGGCACTTTCAAATTGGCTAATATCATATGTGTAGCTGGGAAGTTGGTCAGTCAATTGGTGGTATTTGATGCAGTAGCGTGTGATTCCGTTGCTTGGTTTAAATCCGACCCATGTTCTTTCTTGGGTGGATTTTCTTATAAACCTGACTATATTCGCAAATATTGAGCAAACTGAATAAGAGAACAACGTAAATGGCCAGTAATGCGTAGTGCATAACTCTGTAAATTGCCTAGCCTATAAGCTTCGTATAATATTTGTTGATTGTGTTAAACAATGTATCAGTCAGGTTTCCTTTTTAACAGGGGTTCCTGACTGAACACTGCAGCTGTTTAATAGCTACCTCAATAACTGAATACCGTTGCACACAATTAACGAGGTGTTTAGTAGCTGAGTGTCAATGCAGCTGTTATGAGCTAGGCCCTACGGAGTTATTCATGTCCAGCGAAGCAGAACGACGATATCCTTGCTCCCTGCACGTTCAAGAACTAGTGATCAAAACGTAGGCAACTATTAATAGGCTAACAATCTTTATATGAAGTGGCGTATTATTCAAGTAACGTCGTTTACTTTGTATAACGAGTCTGATTCTATCTTTGTGACATTTTAAAGGAATTTTTAACTTCGTCGTGAGTTAGCTTATTGTGGAATGAGTGTTTTTGCTAATATTGCAAACTGCCAGTCAGGACGATTATACAGGAGTTGGCCCGTCTCGCTTTGTTTACGACTGAATCATGAGTAGCGAGTAAGCTAAATTATGAAAAGCACTGAAATCGGACCTAACTCACGCATGCTTGCCAACGTACCTGTACGATACATGTACAGGTACGTTACCTGTACGATGTTTAAAAAATATTGGCCTTATGGCAGTCAAATGGTTAATTAAAGCGCTGTGCAATTTGGTGAATAGCCAGTTAGTGTTATTCGGTGGCATGGTTCGTGAAATTACAGATTGCGCTTTTCAATGTACAAACATAATAAACTGTTAAACTATCATTAGTGGCCCCCTCATGTGTTATCTGTCGACCACTTAGCCTATAGCCCAACCCGGGCCAAAACTCC
>JAODAG010316464.1:0-12048 GCA_027574785.1 Orphnurgus asper | reverse complement strand
GTCCATAGAGGCAAAATGGGTAATTGGGGAGGGGGATAATTCTGGGGAAATGAAATTTCAGGTGGGGAATGTGGTACAGAGGTCCCAACTTGAACGAACCTGGTCTCCAAAAAAAAAAAACCCATGGCAACCGACGGCATGATATTCCACGCGTCACCATGACCACGCGTCAAACTGACGAGCGAGTCCTAAGCCTGGAGATCGTTGCAGTGTAGTGTCGCCACGTATAGGTGTAGCCCACGGGGTTCCAGCCAGACCATTAGCCTGACGCACGGATTGTCACATTGTCGCAAGTATTGCGATATCGTATGTACCGGTATATACCAGCTAATCTGATAATTGAACGATGGGTATAAACACCGAGATTCGGACAAACGGCATGACCTGTTAATGCATTGTATGGTGAAGAGCGTACCACTAGTACCAGCAAGAATAGTCACGTGTATTGTGTTTGTCCATGATAACATAAACACCCTCTTTTAAAGTACAGTTCCGCAATATTTATTACGGTTTCCCCCAACGTGGTACAATTTTATGTTTTCTGTTATGTCAATAATTGCCCCTGGGTAGTAGTGTACAGGCAGGCTAGCCATGACTTGAATTGACCACACATCTTGGGTAATATGTAAGACCACCTCAAAAGATACATAAGCCTACATGAGTGAGTATAAGTCAGGGGTGTGATAGCATCTACATGAAGCACATAGGTACCCACATTTTGACCCCTCTGTGCCGAGGCATGATACACACCTGCCTCGCTTTTTCAACAAAAAAAGGAATCGATCACATTTTTAAATCTCACCTGGAATACATCGGTCCAGATGACCGCCTTGATTCCCCCGACGGAGGTATACAAAGTGCAGACCAACCCCATGGTTAGGATGGACAGCGGTAGGCTGATACCCGCTACCGCGTTCAGCGCCAACGACGGGGCGTAGATGACCAGCCCGAGGTAGAGCAGACCGAACGTCGTGCTGAACACGACCACCGACATTCGAACCGCTCTGTTGAACCTCCGATCGAAATACTCGTAAATACTCGTCAGCTGAAGGCGATAGAAGATCGGGATGAACGTCCGCGTGATGACGGCTCCGACGATCGCGCTATTTAAACTGATCATCCAAAACTCGGGCCCGTGGACGTAGGCCTCCGCCGGAGTCCCCAAGAATGTGATGGCGGACATGTAGCTGGCGAGGATGGACAAGGCCACAGGGACGGGCCCCATCTGGCGGTTGCCGAGGAAGTACTCCTGGGTCGTCTGTTGCTTGCTGCCGCAGACTCCGTGGTAGAGACCGATGGCGGTCGATATCCCCAAGACGGACAACAACGCCAGATAGTCCACTACGCCGAAGATGTTTGTCTGGTACTGGTCGGCGGCTTCCGCCATGTTGAAATCATGAAAGAAATTCTTTCCGATGTTCACAAGTCGTCAGGGTCGCTGTCGCAGTAGTCTTGACGGATATCAATCCTGCCTCATATGCGACCTGTGAATGGAAGAAAGTATGTATGATACGAGAAAGCTGTCGGGAAACTTGTTAAATTTGCACTTAATTACTAAGGCTACACACACACACAAATGACGTCAATTCCGTACGCGTGCGCATCGCGACGATATCGCCGAGTCAAGGAAGGGGGACTCATGTTGTTTTGGATGATCATTCCGGCACGTTGAAGTCCCGTGTATTGAATATTGATGAACCGCGATTTATGGCCTGGCTGGCTGTATTACACGTCGTCGGCCATGTGACGTCCACTGACTAAAACAACGGGAAACCACTAAACCACCCACACGGGAAACCATTAAAAAAAAAAAAAACCCAAAGATTGGATGATGACGCCTTTCGGCTTGGTATGCTTCGTATACTGTTTTTTTTCGGAGCAAACTTTGAGCAGATTCTGTGCCCTGAGAGAAAGGAGCTGGGGCCGCTCCCTCCCGGTGGATTCAAAATTTGAGTTAGTGGGCCCTGTCGGACCCTGTGCGATTTGTATGGGTGAATACAATTTATAATTCAGTGTCAGGTGAATGTCATAGGGGAGAGGGTTCCCCAGAATTTTTTTGGTATCATTAAGGTTGATTATTATAGGTGCAATGCAATATATTGTTATATTTTGCAACTTTGGATCTCAGTCATATATTGAGGTGGGTACGGTACCCATTCCCCACTGTTTTCGTCTTAGGGGAAGGGGGAGACATTCCCTTCCCCCTCCCGTTATCTGCCCCTATTGGAACAATACGCTTTACTATTATTAATCTTTAGTTACAGTAATATACGCTTATTATTATTATTATAATGAGTTTATTCCGCACTTACTTATCGGTACTATACACCAGAGTTTCTATGACTAATAGGCCTATACCACGAAAAGCGACACATCAACTGACGAATGACATACAGCAAAAATGCCGTCTTCATTCCCTTAAATCTGCACAATTTTGGTTTGTTGATCAAACATGTTTTTTTTTGTTAATAAAGAAAGCCAAATCCAAACGACAACGGCACCATATTGACATGGCACCGTCGTGCATGTGCCAAACAGACCGTTAGAACTTAGTTCAAATGGCCGGCTCTCACCCCGGGGGAGCAACCTTTGCGACTCGTTAAATTCCAAACAGCCTCAAAAACTCAAAAGCCGACGTCACAATTTCGACAGGGTGTATATATATAAGGCCTATATACGAAGTTACGATTTTGTCAACATCTATAAATTATAGCCGATAAATCGGCCTCACATTGGCGCCCGCCCCTCCATACATCACAAACGCGGATAACGTAACGCCCGCATAGTGACGTCATCCGATCAGTATCATGATAATACGTACCGGTATTTGGTTCTTCCGCTTTCGTTCCCGGTACGTCAAATCAGTTTAATTGTTAAATTGAAATGATAGTTGTATTAAATTGAAGAAAAAAACGTGTTTCTATCCCCCACGCTCAATGTAATCCATCAATGATCGCTAAAAAGTGTCGACTTTGCGTCGACTACGGGGTGTCGTTTTAACGTGTCGTCGACGCACTCTGTCGTCGCCATCGGCCATTTCAAATCCAGTTTATATCCCTCAAATGTATGTCTTATGTTCAAGAGCTATTTTTTTTTATTAGTATTACAGTCTAACTTCATTTTGCGCGAAACGTTGATCAAAGTAGACAATTAAGTCTATCATTCATATATAGAGCGAGTAAGAATTAAGTCTAGCGATCACATTTGGACTATTATAGGGGTAAAAAAAGATGAATCCACAAGATCGATTCACGCCATAACATAAAGTGAAGAAAGGCGGAATATCTACCAGAGTTCAAGACAAGCCGCGCCGCTATGGCAAGCAGCACATGAGAATCATCATTTAACGTTGAGATATACCATAATACGGTAAGGTTTCTTCCCCGTATATGAATGTTGTGATAATGATTCCCCTATTGGTAACTAAGGCACGTTCAGAAGACAAGACACACGTTTAGTTTATACCGCGTTACTCAAATACCGTACTGTATATAATATGTAGGGTAATTATATAATTATCAACTCAAGCAACTCATTCTCAGAACAAAGAAAGAGTAAAATAGATTACATCACAAAGAACCAGCTTTTAGAGACTGAAGCCTAGCATTAGCCTATATAACCTACACCCGTATTCCAAGTCATGTCAAACTTGCAGACTACCCGTATTGTTGTTTAAAAAAAACAAATCTTACAAAACCCAACGAACATACGTAGCCTACATTTAGTGTACGACATATTAAGTACTAGTACATAATGAAACGACTCACTTTTAATTAGTCACGGTAAGATCAGTGTGCCTGTCCATATGAGTACGTCCAATTACAATGGCTCTAACTTTTTAGTTTTACAAAAACAATAGTGTTATTATTCAGATTATTCAATATACAATGACAGCAGCAAGACGTATGAACTATATGATACTCGGTGACCTGATACTACCAGTAACGTATATTTCCACATCACGGTTGCCGCCGAACGATTAATTCGCAGCATCGATATCTAACAGAACGTTGCTCATAACACATAACGCTGCTCAAGAATTACGTCCCACGTATAAGATACAACGACCACTGACACACACTACCGAGACACACTAAACACCGAGGAAGACTGAGTCTGCCACCCATCACCACTACGAAGCAGCTGTGCTGAAAAAAAGGTCACGCCTTAGGGATCGAACTTACCCTTTGGGGGCAAGGGACCCTTCAAACCGGTTCCCTCACCCCTAAACGTGTAATTAACGGCAGAAATGAAAAATGCAGTCAGTGTGATGAACTATATATATGCTATGCTATGCTATGCTGTGTTTGGTGTTTTTTGTTTGTTTTTTTGTTCCATTGATTCCCGATTTCCTGAATAAATTAACGGATAAAAACCAAAATATTCAAATTGCACACTGTGATTCAGGCCTTGTGCATAATGTTATTTTGTTTGAATACTCGTCTACATTGACATCGCACAGTGGAATAAAATATTTCCAGTGATACAGAATTATGTTTTATGGAGGCCCAGTAACATTGTAACATGTGTGTAGAGTATTCATCCATACAACAAAGCAGACGTCAATTGACATTGTCGCCATGACAATTACCTAGTAAACATTAAAAAAAACATGTTAAATTCAACCTAAAAAGCCAATGTTAGGTATGAAACCTACACATTACATCGAAGACAACACGAGAGGGTGTAAGATTAAGAATGGACCCCAAACATACCGGTAATATACAGAAACCGCGCGTAATAGGAATTGTTAGTAAAAACGCCTGATATATTGTCTATTGCTATAAATTTTTTTGATGTCTGTAATATCATAACTCTCACAGTTATCACATTTAATGATGATTCGGTGTTTGAAGTATTATAGTCTGATATGTCTGGCTTGCATCCAAAGGTTTACGTGCCTGCTCCGAGTGTTTGATTCATAAATTGGATTTTACCCCAGACCAGGAAACACAGTCTGAAACTTAACATAGCCACTTGTTCTGGACTCACATAAACAATTAACGCATAATAGCAATGACACAGTAATACGCACGATAAAGATATATAAACATCCCGACTGTTTATATATATGTACGGTGACAAACGCTTTACAACTATGTGACTTTTGAAGACCCAGCGGAAGCAAGAAATAGAATCAGCTTTGGGGGGAGCCTGGGATGAGGGGGATAAGATGATTTGTATAGTATCATGTCGTGTCCGATCGAAATAGAATTGGGGGCGCTGGGAGAGGTTGACCAGTTTGCGCCCTTCTTCCCTTTCCGCCCTTCCCCCCCCCCGATGAAAGTTTGCCCAGATGAGTTGTTTCCTTCAAATAAGACCAGGTTACTATACATATTAACATTACTTACACATGGGCACGGTAGCGCATGCAACTGCCCCTCCATTAAATATCATATTGTATATTTATAATATATTGAATGCGTGGGTATATAAATTTCAGGAACATTTTCGGCATTTTCATTCGATATGCTTTGCAGAAACTAGAGAAATTTAAAGAGGAGAAATTATGTTTCATAACGCCGTCTCGCGTGTCGTGTCGTGTCCTGTCGAGTCCTTGTCGTGTTGTGTCGCATCGCATCACAACGCATCACACCACAATGCATCGCATCACATCACAATGCATCACATCGTATCACATCACATCGCATCACAACGCATCACATCGCATTACAACGCATCACATCGTATCACATCGCATCGTATCACATCGGTTGATTTTGATTCGGTTGGCGGTGAGTGGCAATCACTCGGTGCTAATGGGGTCGCCACGATTGCCACTCGTATCAAAGTTGAATTTCCGAAAGGTTACCCTTACCGCGAATGTTGAACGTCATTAAAGCCATTAAACCAGTTCCGTTGACGTTACGGTTACGGTTATTTGTGGTTATATAAAAAACTATTTCGGTCACCTAAGTCACTCATCACTGCCATTACCGAGTGCCATATTCGTTGAAGTTTAATCGTGGATTAATTTTCTTCGTTGAACTTCCTTACAGGTCGAACAGCACCCCCCCCCCCCCAACATCATCACGACATATCATTCTGTGTTTCTGAAAATATCTATAGATGATTTAAATTGAGCACCAGGCCAGAGAGCTGGTTAGAGAGCTGATGATGTTAACCCTCTCCTGTATTATCTGCTACCTACGTTTTGTTTTCCATGATAAAAAATATCCTTGTTGTGTTTTTCAAAGAAAGCTTACGGATACGTCAGTCGTTAGAATGCTTAATTAATTGAACTGCAGTAAAACCAGATCGATCCAGGAATTTCCGAAGTGGGGGAACGTTTAGGGAGGGGTTAAGGTAACGTCTGTAAAGAGTCTACTAGCAACATTTACCGATTGAAACCGATAGCATGTTTTATTTTTTTATTTATGAAAACCCTCCCAAGAAAGAACTTGGGATCTAAACCAAACAACGACAGCATAATAATCTCGATCGCACTGCTACGGCCAAAGGTCATGTGGCGAGTGTAGTGCCACGTAATGTGTAAGCGCATGGCTCTATTGGAGGACGATACACCACACATAACCAGTGCGAACCCCGATAACATGGTCGACGAAGATATAGATTGAATATACTGGCCTGTGAGGATCTCGCCTCAGACGTTAATAAGTTTTCCTAGGATAGGGGAAAACAGATGGATCTTAAAACTGTGGTAGCCTCGTTTGCTGTACAGCTTTGTAATCTCTTCATATGTTCATGTATACGGGCACGTATACCTTATAAGGCATCTGATTTGACATTCTTAGAGTTCCGTCTACTTTAATACCCTTCCCACTCGAACGATCTCGGGGTCATTGACGTATACGTTCGAACATTCGGTGTCAGATGATGCCCTGGCCTACCTGAGCCAAACGTCATGTTTCACGGTTCGATTTCATCATCATATTGCGCGAAACAACATTTCCACGTAACCATGGCGCTTCGACGATGGTCAAAGGTCATTTTGATTACATTTGTTGAGTACATAAACAACACCCGCATCCCTCCATGTTTGAACATTCTCCAATGCAGCAGGTGGAGTGGCTGGTGGTGGGTGGGTGACACTGAATCTTTGAGTTGTTCTATAACTAGCGAGTCACGTCACTCGACAACAACCGCACAACAACGAGAAATACTAAACTTGCCGCCTATTCCCTGGAGATGTTATGTAGTTATAGGTGGGGGAAGGGAGGGGTGGAGGAGAAGAGAGGTGACGCAGGGAGCCTGTCATCGCTAAAACATACAAGGAGGGGGAGGGAAGAAACGTCTGGAACACAAAGGTACCAGAGGGAGATGGGCGGGGAAAGGCAACAAAAATTTAGCAAACCGCGAAAAAAAGAAATCTCCCGGGGGAGACAGGGACCAACGAAAGAGATAAAAAGAATAAAAATAAACAAATATCCAAAGCGTTCAAAAAAGTGAAGTAAAAAATGTTGGCGGCAGGAAAAGGCCTAAGGCCTCGCAGTCGGGGGAGTATCCCTCCGAGTGCTTCTGGAGTCGTAAGAAAGCACACGGAAAGGGGACGTACAACCAGGGGCACCATGGGTGGGGTTTCGTAAGGGATCGACCCCTGACATAGCGGAGGGGGGCGGCAGACGAGAAGCAGAGTAAAGTTTGCCCGTGGAGACGCACGAGTGTTTAACTTTACGTTACGTGGGCGAGGGTCGATGGCAGCCTAGCTGCCACTGATCTGCCGTACTGGGGATACAGTAGGGGAGTCGAACCTTATATATAGCCTTATTGAACAGTCGTTCCCTTTCCAGTGTTTCCGTTATTTATTTTGCACGTGTATAGCAGTTAATTGTTGGTGTTTGTATCTTGTTATCCTTTGTGTGTATGTTGTTTCGTTTGTGTGTGATTTATGTAGATTCCAACGGTGTACCTATTGACGTATTACTGTAATACACAAACCGAACGAAACAGCAACGGATTTAACATACATTCATTATACAAGGGGGCAGATAATTTTGTTACGAACGGCGTTCCATGTCCATTTCGATACTGCGTCGTGATCTACTCATTCACGATACATGGGACATGGGTGATGATGATTCCTGCAGATATAAGTCATAGTTTTGATTCCTACTATTTTGGGGGGAGCCGTCAGAAAAGGCGGTCCATTATTGCCTTTATGGGTTTAGAGGGCCCGACACCGAACTACTATCAGAAACAACTTGATTATGCGGGGGGCGGCAGTAGGACGGAGGAATTCGACCAGTGATATTTCTGTCAGGATTAATACGCCCCCCTCCCCGCGCCTCCCGCTGTAGCTACGCCACCGGGTAGGGGCCATGAGATTAGAAAAATATATAAAAACGGGCCATTCCTGGGGCACCTTGATCCTGAAAGGAGGGGCGGGCGTACAACCGCCGATATATTTATTGTAGACCATGCTGGCACTCGGCAGGGTATAGCAGAACTGGTATACCTATAACGGGGACACTGACAATTGGAAATTTCGAGAAACCATTTGACATTTATTGGAAATAGAACACACTGACGTAGAATTAAAATTGTCGGAAACAGCCTGGTTGTGATAATTGGAAAAATTGGTAAATTGGACATGGAATGGGCTAGAGAAGCGGAAACTGCAGGAAGTGACTCCATCGAACCTATTGGCTTACACTCGGATCAGAATCTAGGATAACCATTATAAGTTGTGTGTGTTTGCGGGTCTATAGGATAGGCGACGATATCCCCCCTTTAATGAATGAATGAATGAATGAATGAATTAACCATGTTAACTGCACCGCACGGGAACAATTAAGAATGGAGGGCGTCCTATGGGGCAACACGTCACACCGACGCAGCCAAGTTAAGACCAATAAGACGTCGCTTTGTGTTTTGGTAGTATTTAATCGTATTCTCGTCTGATCTGCAGTACGGTACTGACCCCTATCAGTGTCTGGTGACTAAACACAACAACAACTTTGCTTAAAACACAATAACTTACTTCATTAAAGAAAATGCATCAATATTATTAAGTAATATTATGTTAATAATAAAGTCAACAATACTTGAACATGCATGTCAATAATGTGAATACATGAAATACGACTGATCGGTTACTATAAAATCGTTAACCTTAACGTTACTTTCATGTAGACTAATACAAAATAACTTCGGTGCGACTAACTCCCAACATCCGCTAGCCTATATGATACTAGGGGCTACATAAAACATTTTAAGTGATTAAATAATCAATGTCAAAGCATAAAAATAAGTGAAATCTTCGATTTAAAATGATAACATAACCGTGTATATAGGACATGACGTTCAAACCTTAACACTAGGGTTCGATTCATTTTTTTTTCCTCACGACGGGCCAGAACATTTCCACATAATATTTAAATGATATAACAATTTACTGATCCGACACACACACACACAGTAATACGTTTAGGAAATATTCTAACACACTGAGATCGTTTTATATTCTGATTTGATAATATATAGATGTTTTACCTGCAAAGAAGGGGAGACTTATCTTGACTCAATGTTAAGTTCCTTTTTGTCTGCCTTCTAAAAGTTCTATACAACGCGAAACTTTATAACACGCGGATAGCCGGCGCCCTATACTCATGGAAGGCCGGTTGAAATTAAACCAGTTGAACTAACATGAATATAATTATAATATATCTTACATAAAGATGAATATGATACAATGGATAACTGAAACACTAAAAATAATAATGAGGCATTACTAATAAAGTAATTAAGTTAGTATCCATGGCACCATTTTGCATCTAGGGCCCTATCAATTAAAACAATTAAAAAAAAAAGGTGCAATCACCCCCTTTCCCTTTCTCCCTCCGCCCCTCAGCCCCATCCCCGAAATCTTCCCTCACTAAGTTTATATCATATAACACACGCTACGTGACGCACATATATTATAGGGAGAGTTAGGCTACATAATGCAAATCATCACTTTGCATAATAAATAGCCTATTATCGGCCATGCAGTTTAAAAAAAGCTATGACGTTAGAACTTCCCCGAGGAGGCTGTGACGTCTTTGGGCCAGGATATTCCCACGAAGAACCAGCCTTGCAAACGGATTAGACACTTTAGGATCACAAAAAAAAAAAAAAAAAAAAACACTCGCGGAAGTTTATTAGTCGTGATCACAAAAATAAAATGTCGACGTGCGGCGAAACTAGATGGTATATACGGTAAATAGGGGGAAACGAATCGGCCTTTGTGTAACTAGTTTTTTCCCCCTTTTTTTCTTTCCAGAATTGTACGTTAGTCATACGTCAATTAGAACTAAACCAGTCATTTTTCGGAAGCTATAGGTATAAGGAAGTTTCCAACTATTACCGTGTATTTATAGAACACCTACAACTCTCAATCTATAGCACGTACAGTACGGTAGTTATATGTAGCGTAACGGGGTATAACGCTGCGCGCGGCAGGTGGTGGCGATAGAGAGACCGAGCAGGCGAGCGTATGACCAGCCGTTTTAACATTTACCTCCCTAGTTCACTTAAGTCAAATGCATTTACACTTAAGTGGAATACAATACTACTTGAGTGGAATTGTATTCCACTTAAGTGGAATAGCATTCTACTTAGGTGGAATTCAATTGAATTGTATTCCACTTAAAATAAGTTAGAATCGAACCAAATCGGTCTCTATTCCACTTAAGTGGAATTATATTCTACTTCAGTGGAATTGAATTCCTCTTTATTAAGTGAAATACAATTCTACTTACGTAGAATACAATTCCACTTAAGTGGTAATAGTGAAATAGGGAGGTACATGTTAAAACGGCTTGTCGTACGGGCGAGCATGATTAGCCGAGAGAGACGTTTGAAACAGGTTACAGGTGAGGGTCGCGGAAGGATCGTGACAATTCTATTTCTGGAGTCAACTTTTCCGTCTGTCGATGGAATAACTAATCCCGGGGTAAACGAGTCTGCCATGATGTCAATGTATTACAATTGTGTGGGCGGAGTCATCGGATTACGGCTCACACAAATATATACTGGTCGCAAACGCGTTGTGTAAGTCGATCTACGACTTCCAGCTTGGGATTCGAGCCAGAAGTTTGGTGGAAAGGGAATAAAACCGGGACACCGGTCATTGTGCTGGTGTAGTGCCACGTAATGTACCGCTGATGACTCTTGTGGGAGGACGCAACCCCAATCATTAACCGTTGCAGGGCGTCCGTACCGTTAACACCACATGGCAAAATGATGCTTATATGGGGGTTTTTTTCTTCTTAAATTAAAGAAAGGGCAGGGGCTCTAAACCAAAACATTTTACGGCAGCATATTCGACCTCCTCCGTTGGGGTCGCGGGTTTCATTGCTGCCGGCAGTAACGTCGCCCAGAGCAGCTTTGCGTCTTGCGCTGCCAGACCTGAAACGGCGTGAATTGGTCGTGGCATCTACTGTTTGATTAAAGCAGGGAGCTGCCATTAGTGGCAGCTCCCTGATTAAAGCAGGGAGCTCCCTGCTTAAAGTATGTCACTATGCCTCAGTTGTTTTGAACGCGTATTAACTTCAATTGATGGTTAAATAATTATGATGGGAAATCGTCTGACCTTGATCTAATGTCAACCATGTCAATCCCACGCGAAGCTATATTACATTTAACGATACCCCCCCCCCTCCCCCACCAAAAATAAAATTACATTTCTTCCTTGGAATCCATTTCGGCGTTTATCAAAGGTCGTGAAAGGCCCGGGTCATGTTTCCTAAACGCGCCAGGACGTCGTTGAAAATATGACTGGGTTTCAGTACCTTTGAATTGAACATTATTATGAAACAGACTATTGATTTCTAGGAACTCATAAATCCATCTTGGCAGGCGCTCTGTCTAGCTGAGTGTGTAAAGTTTTTGATATTTATTACGGCCAAAATAAAACAATAATAAAAAGGCATTCTGGCACATCAGTCACGGGTGAAAGGTACCACACATGCCCGTCGTGTACCAGGCTGTTGAGCCTTATCTGGTCAAGTGTCTTTACACATGACCAGCTGAAGCCACCCTTCGAGGTGGAAGTCATATTAGTTAGGTTAGTAGCATCGAAAGGAAATGTTTGCCGGAAGGAAACCA
>JAODAG010316443.1:0-12053 GCA_027574785.1 Orphnurgus asper | reverse complement strand
CTGCGTACGATGAACAATTGCCCGATTTAATTAACCCTTTTTTTAATGCCATTGCGAAAATAAATGTTGGAAAATCTGCTTTTTCGAGAAATTAATGTTGGGGAATCTGTTTTTACGATAAATGAATGTTGGGGAATCTGTTTTTTTTCGAGAAATAAATTGTTGACAATCTGCTTTTTCCAGAATGAAATGTTGGAAAATCCGGTTTTTTTTTTGTTCGAGAAAATTTATTGGGGAAGCTGTTTTTTCGAGAAATAAATGTTGAGAATCTGCTTTTTCCAGAATGAAATATTGGAAAATCCGGTTTTTTTTTCGAGAAAATTTATTGGGAAGCTGTTTTTTCGAGAAACAAATTATTGGCGGAAATCTATTTTTAGTAACATTCTGTTTTTTCGAGAAATATATGTTGGCGGGAATCTATATTTAGTAACTTTCTTGGATTTTCGAGAAATAAATGTTGAGGAACCGACGGTCGGAAATCTAGCACGTGTTGGTAAATGTTGGTAATCTGTGTTTTCGAGAAATAAACGTTGGGGAATCTGTTTTTCGAGAAATAAATGTTGGCGAATTTAGCACGTGTGTAGTAGCTAGCTTTGTATTGATAAAGCGCCGCACTGCCGTATGATGATGGTATGTGTCAGTTACCTACCTACGCGTAGACGTGCGTCCATCAGAAACAGTCAGGTCTGGGGTATCCGGTCGTAGCCTTCAAGTCGTCGCGACGGGCAAAAGGTATCGCAAATCACACGTGTGAGGTTACTATGGTAATTAATCATCTTCAAAAACCTTGACAAATGTCCGATCGGTTCGGTTGTGTTCATCTCCGAAAGATGAGTTTTGCACTGTTTTGTTTACTTGGTTTGTTTGTGTTATGTGGGATATGATTTTCCTGGATTCTCAAAACATAAGAAAGTTGTCTGTAGTGTAGATGCTACAGTCATATTATAAAGGGATACTCGAGTATGAAAATTCTAGCCTTTTGTTGTTATACATGCAGTTTTTCTGGACCAGTATCGAAAACCATTTGTGACTTTACTTTTCTTTCTGAAGATATTCATGTTTACGTTTAGATCCTCTGTAGCAAAAGTATCGCTACCAAAGTGTGATGTCATCAGAGAAGCCTTTCGTCTACATAAAATTCCATTAATTAAAGAGGTTAATAAATGGTCTATCAAGATCAAGAGACATCTTTGCGTATTATTACATCAAACTATGGGAAGGACGTGTAAATCACTATTTCAGGCTAAACTAAAACTTTGTTACTTTCTCATTTTGAAAGTTTCTTTCTTTATAAGATGAATTCATCCTCCTTGGAGTTGTTGTTTTGCTTTCCTGTTACTATGCTTTATTTTGTTATGTTGTTATTGGCAACAGTATTTCTTCAGTTTGAAATGTTGAGAGGATCATATGAATAGTAGGATACTTTTTTAAATTAAAAAAGTTATTTTAATCATATAAGGTACAGGATAAAGTATCAGGACTATGGATAATCGTTTTCCACGGTTTACTGTTGAAAGTTGCACATAATTGAACAACGTGTATAAGTTTGGATCACAGCCCTCTGCCAAATTGTCGATGTTATGTAATAGTTGTTAGTCAAAACTCCTCACGCGACTCGATAGCATTGATAAGCAACACGTTTACTGAATAATCAACAATTCGGAAAAGTGAACTTTTCGAGGGGCTAAATTACTTCTTCTAATCCTGAACATGCAGGGCATGGCTTGCGCTTTCAAAACAAGGTACCGTAACAGTTTTAAATTTGGATAATGATATTTCTGACCCGAACCAAACATTATGTTGCCGGTAGTTTAGTGTGGTATTACGTTGTCTTGCATATTTTGTTTTATCTCAGATATGTTTATGCTCGCCACTACAGAAGTGCCGGTATTATAGGCCTATGCTGGGATTTGAAAGCTAGTTGAAAGGATTTGAGTAAGGTTAGACACATGAACCATTGGCATTCCTCGTAAGTAATACATGGTAATCTCTGTTTCCGCGAGTTGTTGCATGTGCATGTATAAGATCAGAGAGTAATATACTTCATGGAAGGAAAGATGATATATGATACACCAGAATAAGGGATAAACTTTTAAAAACATATCTCAAGATATGTAGTTATCCCTTTCCAGCTAGCTGTGTAACAGTCAACCTCAAAATAACTTAAGCAGAATTTCTGTTTAAATTTTCCATGCAGTATTATTTGTAAACGTTTCCATTATTAAGTATGAATACATGCCTACCGGTATTTGTTATTGAATACAGATATACTCAATACGAAAACTACGCTCTTAGCTTAACTTTTTCAGACCACATCGCAACACTGGTTTCAGAAGTTTCGGGAATTGCTCTGACATATATCTTCTTTTAATTTTGCAACTTGGGGGCAATTTTGGAATTTATTCCTTGTTTTCAATGCGTTAATTAATTAAGCAACTGACATTATAATAGCATTATCATTAGGGAAAAACTCAGTTGTTTCTTGATAAAACAGATTCCCGACACTTATTTCTCGTTATAAAAACAGACTTTCCAACATTTATTTCTCAAAAAACAGATTTCTAACATTTATTTCTCGTTAAACAGATTCCCAACATTTGTTCTCAAAAAAAATGATTTTCCAACATTTATTTCTCGAAAAAACAGATTCCCAACATTTATTTCTCGAAAAAAAAACACAGAATCCCCAACATTTATTTCTCGAAAAACAGATTTTTCAACATTTATTTCTTGAAAAAACAGATTCCCAACATTTATTTCGCTATGGCACTAATGGACCATCGCTTGTCTCTCGACTTTTTACGCAGTCTCCCCCTGACACTAAGTTAAATTGACGAAGAGCAGTTATCACGTGTAAAGTGCTTTGGGGCGATTTGTGGTCGCTTCCTGCGCAAGGTGTCCCCTCACTGGCGATCGCTAGCCGTCGGTTGAGAAGTGAACTGAACTGACTGGCTGCCCTTTGAGAAAGTTTGTATATTTGAGAGTGGTTGAATGCAAAATGGCGCAGGGTTTTGTAATTTTCGAAATATATTTATGTTTAAGATATTTCCAGGTTTTAGATTAGTCTGCCCATATCATACTAATTACGTTTTTTTTATATTTTCAACTTGGTAGACTACCGTATTTCTCCAAAATGTCAGATATGATCATTTTCGGAGAAAGTGTTCGGTAAAGTTGGATATTAGGCCTAAAGATTGTTTTCTCCCAAAAAATGGTACAAATTGCGTACATCGATCGTGTACTATGAAATACATGCTAAGAAAGTATGGAATGACTCGTTTTCCCCGAACGGATTAAGCATTTTTGTTATTTTTTAAGGTAAAAAAGAATTCATATGCAGGGTTTCTATCAGAGCTGCCTTATGTGACCATAGGCTTACATTGAACTAAGAAACCGCTTTTAAACGAAAAAAGAGAGAAAAAGAGCACATTATTTTTCAACGTTGACAGAACAGCCGAACAGCCTGTTTCAATGACTCCAAATATATCAACGATCGTTTACGGATGGATGTCTACAGCAGGCAGAGGGTGAATTGCTGCAGGGATCTGCAGGCTCCCGGCCTGGTTGCTGCTTATCTCAGTCTGATGATTACATTTAAGAACATAAGAATATAGCAGAGCGCAATAATAGGTCTCCCGTCCGAATCCACGTGGATTTCGCCCTTGGGCGCTCACATATGTTGATGCAACTAACGAGTAATTTCCATGAGTTTCTGTACAGAGAACGGTACATTTGTTATAGTTAGGCTTCCGCCGCAGACACTGCTAAATAAAAGTCTCTTCCGACATTTGTTTGCACAAGTCTTAAATAGTTCGGTCCAGAAGTCCGAAACGGTCCGAGCTGGGACCGGCCGTTACAAAGATAAACCGCATCCCACCCCGAAGAGTACCGGTGCGCTTCAGTTGGCCCACGTGTAACAAACACGTGACCGGATAAGATGAGTCTCAGTGAGATATGAGGTTGCTGAGAGGTTGAGAGGTATGACACAATATGGATATCGAGAGCCGGGACGGATGACTAGAAGTGGAAATGGAGGCGGGTTGATAGGGAGCTGATTGCATGGATGTTTGATAGTATAGTTATAGTACCGGTAGCTCTAGTCTGCTGTGGTTATTAAAAAGCATATATATAAACTGTCATTTCAATTGTTGATACTGGTGACGATACAGATCATATATAGATAATATCCACATTAATACAGCATCTGCCGAAGTCTCTTCCGACGTTTTTTTTGTCCACGTAAATTAACAAAGTCTGTTGCCGAGTAATTAAGTAGGTTTCCTTGTGATTCATTTTAGAGCCGCTCTGACCTATCTGCCTAGATACGGTACCATATAGTAAATAGGGCCGTTGTGGCCTATACAATTTAGGGTCGCTGTGACTTATCGGCTACCCTACAATGTAGAGTCATCTGGACCTATCTGCCTATACATACAAATTGGTACCATTGGGTCATGTTTGTCTAGCCTATGTAATGCATCGTTATCGTGACTGATCTGATTATATGGTCGATGTGACCTATGCGTGACAGTACGGTACAATGAGGCCGTTGGGATCGTCTACCTATATAGGCCTACCAGTAGGAACGCCATGACTATCTTCCTACATGAAAATGTATGGCGTTGGGACATACTCTGCCTCAACATGACACAATTTATGGCCGATGTGTCCGCCCTATCTGCCTACAAAATGTGTTAGTATCATACCGCTGTGACCTGCCTTCCAGTAGGCTATGTAGCTTTCCCCCTATATACATAGGCCTACACATACATGTATGTATTCTACTATATTTGAGGTATGTACTTAATGGTACCACCTCAAATATAGTGCATGTACCATGTGTACATTATACATGCTCGTGTACGTATCATATATTTGCGGTATATCATGCCTACTTCATGTAAGACGACCTCAAATATAATGTAGGTAGGCCTTCATGTGTATGCAGCATACTAGCTTATCCCATATAAATTATACTTGCTCATGTACCGGTATGTATCCTGTATACATGTAAGCCTTCATGTAAGACCACCTCAAATATAGTGTATGCTTGCGAGCCTATGCGCGCCCTAACTTTATTCATGCCTATAACAGTTGAGGCAGTGGTCTAACGTGCAGTATAGGGCCTGTAAGCCAATTTAGTGCCGTTGTGACCTGCTCACTCGAGACACTTCATTTTACGTCGCGGTACACTGCTATTGCTGCTATTGTAAGTTAGCTAGTGCAAGTACCACAGCAAAGCAGCTGTGTTGAACAATTAGTCATGCCTCAGTGGATCGAATTTGAATAGAGATAACATACCACCTCTCTAACTCCAATCACCTGTGTTCTACAGCATGCAGTTCTTCTTTCGAGACATCCAAAAATGCATAAAAATGGCCCGGCATATTCTCGGAAACATTGACATCAATAGTAAACATAAGGTGTTACAGGCCTGGCTTTACGGTTTGTACAATCAATTATTTTTAGAACATTGTTTACAGCCCAGGTTCTTTCGTCATGTACAATACGGTATGCAGGTTATTCACATCATCGGCCAGTCACTCTTGCTCTTGCCTATTCCGAATAAAGTGTACAGTAATTGTTTACGTCACGTCAGCAGCCAGCTAATCATACTCGTACCGTATGACTTATACAACTTATTTATTGATATACGAAGCCAGATTTTTCGAAATCAAAGAGTTTACATAATCTGCATGGCAACATACTAGGTACATCGACTGAGTGTAGTGTCCAACTTTTATTTCACCCCACTTTTAAGCTCAACACTATAGGCCTACTTTATTAATGGACTAGCCCTACACCTGCCAATATTCCCTCCATTGTTAATTAAGCAATCAACTATATAGGAGCAGGCCTCATTGTTTTCTACTTCCGGTGTGGTTTGCCATCCCTACATCCTGCGCACATCCTGCTTGGAGCTTGATTGCCACATGGATAGTCAATAGTAAACATACAAACATCTGATGTTAAGAGGCCTGGGATCTACGGTTGATACAGATAATTAGACCTACAATTAAGACATTGTTTAGAAGCCATGGTTCCGAGCCCATGGTTCTTTCTTGGGTGGGTTTTCAGGGGCTACTTTCAACATTTCCAGTTATAATAACAACTTTAATGTTCCAGGACCTCTTCTTCAGTTATAACTATACGCGGAATGTAATTTTACAAGCCGTGGTTTATTTACCCATGAATTCCGGGCCGCTAAGAAAAGATAGATCCTTTCTATTGTGAGTCCCACTGTTTCAATATAATTCGTGCGATTTTCGTTGTAAATTGTAACATGTTATGTTATTTGTCTGAGTTTATTGAGTGGGGCACTGAAAGAATGTTCATTACTGTATAGTCAACTACGAAAACCTATGGTTACCTCATAAGCGAGATGGTAATACAAGCACATATCACGGGGGGGGGGGGGAGTCACGCAATATGAAACACTGGGGGAAGGAGGAGAATGCCAGCGGGTCCCACCCTACATGAAATGATTGGATGAAAATAACATTGCTAAACTGAACTGATGGTTCCGCAAACATCATATCGCAATCATCTCTCCTTTTGTACACTAAGTACTTCTAGCTGAAATGGCAAATTACAAACAATAACAAATTATCCCACCATGAGAGCCACAATTGTAAGCTACTGTAATCCTCTTGGGGCTTATTAGCTTGGTAATACATTTCTTTCCCCTCAAGGGCACCATGGTTCAATAAACTTGCACCTCATAGATCGCCTTTGTTACTAGGTCACGGTTGAGCCTACCTTGTCAATGTTATCAAAGTGGCGCTATTTGTGTCGAAGGTGACTGTAGTAGGTAACAGGTCGATTCGCCCCATTGCCACTAGTGGTAGTACCTACCGGTTCGCCCCAACTTACCGACCAATTCGCCCCTTGAACTTAAAAGTACCTACTAAATGTCCCGCAAGCTCATGTTAGGTTATTTTAATGTTTTGACTGATTTTATCTGTCGTTTTTATGTAAAATTCGTAGTAAACATGGCCAGTGCTGGACCAGTGTCCATGGTGAAAGTGGTAAAAATGTCTGGCTGTGTCGATAAGAGTAGTTTAACCCGTGAAGTTTAATCCGCTATACATAAAAGCAGGGAATAGCGATACGTGAAGAAAAATTTAAAAAACCCGCCGGTCAAATTTCCCACAAAGTTGCCCAGTTTAATTTTCCAAAAATTATCAACCCCAACGAGTGGTGATAGACATAACAATGCAACAATACAAAACCAAAACCCATGGGATGATTTGCAAAATTCCACATTTTCCCGGAACTGCCACCTTGCCAAAAAAAAAAGCCTAGCTTTGTCTATGCTCAACCACAACCCCCCCCCCCCATCCTCCAAGACAGTCGCTGGATGGTAGGCTAGCAGGCCTACACTACCTATCCTAAATTCCACCAGAATGACGTCATACTCGACATTAACACCCATGCAGCTGCTATAAAACTTCGCCTGTTGTTTCTGTACAATGAACGAGTGGTACTAGTATTGGCACGAGGTAGAATTATCCCATCATTTTGCAAACTCGCACGTCTGGAGACCTTGACCAATTCTCCGACGCATATAGAAATGAACTTGGTCCGTCCATTCCACCAATTGTGTAATTGTGCAAGTCCAAACTTTGAGAAAAATCAATCTTCTTCTGGCAGCTTCAAGGACTCGGTGGTGGGTCTGATAACCGGTGTTGCGCATGCGTGCTGTTAACCGTAATTTTCTGCAGGATCAAGAGCTGCAACGTCATTGTGTGTACGTGATGATTTGTGTGAAGTGGTCTAACTTACTGTTTGTTGGTGGTGACGCTCCACTCAGGTCTCAATGACCTTGTACTGAAGATAATTCTTCATTGTGAACAAAAGGATGACATTGTCGTTGCCATAACCAAGTTAGTATCGATGCTAATTCGATCTAAGTTTATTAAAAGTACTTAAAGGGATTTACTCGGGGCTACAATTACTATTGACACTTTTTCATAATTTGGGCTTGACCTTGCTAATTAGGTGACAATGGACAAATTTTTAAGTCATCAAGTCATTTATATGTCAATAATCACATAAAACGGACATATCCTACGTATGGTAGCCTTTTTCATCCAAAAAGCTAAACTATATATTCACTAAAGCTCAAATGCATAGGCGTGCGTGCAAGTCTACAATTCACCAATACTGTAACTAATTTTGTTCAAAAAACACGGCGGTAACATATTTCCGATTGCTTTTTTGTTACAATACAACACAATACCCTTATCGATTTGCATTACAAGTTATTTTATAGCGCCATTGATAGACTGTGAGTATCCGGTTTACTTAGTTTGGTATATTAAAATGAAAGGATAGGAAGGCCTCATAAACAAACCCCTGTCCGTGTTGTGATCGTAGCCTGAACACCGGCTTTAAAAAGCCTTCTCTTTTCCCACAAGTTTATGAGGCAGGCATGTGACCACTTTCTCAAAGACCGAGAAAAGTGAGAGCAAACTGTTTATCACCACTACACTGCAACTGTTTTGAGTTATTGCGATACCAATAAAAACATGCAACCCAACGGTAATCTAACCGAATCACTAAACGCCATGGACAGGCATGCACCGGTACTCTTCACCAATGTGAAACAACTGTGCTGACGGCAAGTCATGCTTTGGGATCGAACCAGCGACGTTTGCGCTGAGAAGCGGACACTCGCACGTCCTCTACGCCACAATCTCACCTACTTACCAGCGGTATATTAAATTAACCAGTCTCCCTAGAGAATGTTAATGTCTCTTTTGTATATTTTACTAAAAGTATGATATATGTATGTAGTATGCTAACCAAAGTTATATACCGTTATGTTGTACATCGCAATGACCCTTGTACGTCGCAATGACCCTAAAGGAGAACATGCACATGCGCAGTAACACTATAAAGTAGATAACAATTATAAACATATTTTAATGCATAACTCCCTAGGCGTCCTTCGGAGGCCTAGGGAGTTATGTGATACAACGCCCAACAAATCCCCAACGTTATATACCGTTATGTTGTACATCGCAATGACCCTAGTACGTCGCAATGACCCTAAAGGAGAATATGCACATGCGCAGTAACACTATAAAGTAGATAACAATTATAAACATATTTTAATGCATAACTCCCTAGGCGTCCTTCGGAGGCAGAGGGAGTTATGCATTAAAATATGTGACAGAGGTGCAACGAAACAATTATACCAAGTTAGATGAAGGGGACGGTGAGGGAGAGAAACGCTAGAGGTTACCAAAATATGAAGCCGTACTTGTCCAGGGGGATATTCTCTTATCATTTTCTTCGGGTGCAGTGCGTGCCTGCAACTTGATCGAAGTCATACCATGAACCTCTCTTGTCCCGTTGTCCTATACCTCAATCCGATGGATTAACAAAAAGTTAATTATCTTTGTAAATTAGACAATTATATTATTATTATCATATTGATTTTAAAGTTATCGTGACGGTCCACATACAAACTGTACAATACCGGTAGTGAACACTGTGTTTCCTCTGCCAGCGACTATGAAACCGTCATTCCCTAGTTCCCACTGAGTCTGTCACGGACTAACATAATAGGTGATAGGAGGTTGAAGTAAGTGACTTTTACGATGATTGAGTCGATATGAAATAGGACCAGAAAACCCCTTAATTTAAATTAAGAGTCCGGGACTGTAAAAACGCCGCAATGTTTTATTCCGAGGCGTTCTTATAGCATTCGGGTTTTTTTCCCCGAGGTCTCAGTGCCACAGTCATTTTACAAAAATCTGATTGTCTGTCAAACTCCATCTGACAAATTTCCCTTGCCAGGATGATTTCTTTCGTGTTTTTTTTCTTCCTTCTTTTTATTACACCGCGAGGCATCGGTTCAGGTAAACTCGCCGAAGCTTGGATGTTAGCTTATTACTTTAACGATGACTTAAATATTGATTTCGGGCAAATGAAACGTCACAAGCTAATACTATATCCATGAATGAGTGTGGCTACAACACGCCAAGTATAAACACGCTATAGTTCGAGAGTATTAATAGACGTCAATCAGGTGCACTGTACGCGGCACGTCTAACTATATATCACTTATTACTATTAGGGCTCTCCATACTGATCCAATCTTCGCTGAATGTAATAATCATGAACTGTGTCTTTGTTCTTCCATGATTTTGTGCCTGGTTTCATCCAATTTCACTGTGTGTGGATCAAATAATTCATGTGAGTAGTACTACGACTTTTATTAAGAAAGTTTTCAAATATTTTGAAGTTGGCAAATCAATGAATGAGTTCCAAATGGCAGAAAACTGATTGGTAATTTAACTTAATAGTGCTAGTAGTTGTAGTAGGCTGCTATTGTATACATATGTACCTATTCAGGTGCCGGGAAATGGAGGGGATTATTACTCTAATTGTATGTTACTTTCGTTGACGGTTTCCCCTAGGCTGGCGCCCCCTATTCTCTGTGTGAACTGAAATGGAGATAGGTTCTTGATTCTTCATTGGCGTGACCCTCCGGTTTCGAAATACTTCTAAATACTAAATCCACCCACCCTGGTACAGTCATCGAACTGTATAGCCTTGTATCCGCACTCTTGGGTTGAGTTACGGTAAACATCAACTTAATTAACGGTGGATTAATTCCTGCATAGCTGTTTTAGTTTCAGTGATGAAGATTCCAATATGTTGATTTTATATAGTTAATTGTAGGAAGTATATATTGCTGCGGAGACCGGTTTCAAGATCTCTGATTACTCACGATTCATCCTCATAAGAGATATCGTCTGTATACTGACCAATGTTAAGTAGTTGAGGCATCGGCGCGGCCAGCACGAACGTTGAAGAAAGATATGCATGAAGGAACTTATGGAATCTAAACATGGGAAGAGTTCTAGCTCCTTAAGATGCTTACAAAATAGACCTAAGAGAAAGAGTTAGCATTAACTATGTTCGAAAATATAATGGAATTATAGTCACATTCCCTGGCTTGTCATTATACCGTAACATAAAATGACAAACTCTTTAATGGAATACAATATGTTTTGGTACCCTGCTCATGCCGCGCGGCGTGTCCAATGGGATGGGCGGGAGAGGGAGGGGGTTGAGAGGGCCCGACCAGTGCTTTTGCAGATATGACCTTCATAGACTAGTTAAATTGTCTCTATTTTTGGTTGATGTGCGGGCCCAAATTCTGTGAAAATGGGAGATTGATTCTTGATTCCCTACCTCCCTCCCCCCTTGCGACGTTCCAGTTTTGAAGAAAACCCTCCCAAGAAAGAACTTGGGATCTAAACCAAACAACGGGCAGCATATACCGCGTCTTCAAAAGCCAGCCGACCCACTAAAGCCCCCAGTCCTATTTCGATCGGACTGCTAAGGCCGAAAGGTCATTGCCAGTGGGCGGATGGAGTACCTCGATCTGTTTGAGGACATTGCTGCACCTTTAACCAGTGCGGGCCACCCATATTATTCCGCAGGATATGAGTACCCCTGATATTTTACATAATATATAATGGTATACTTCATCACAGTGTTTTAAAATGACTATGCTTTTCAACTAACTAAGTCTATTTGTTCATACATGATATATACTGTGTAATGTGGTTGTCACAACCAAACTCCGGCATTACAAAGTAGTACATGAGCCTGTAGTCGCCTAGTGCTCATATAGGCCTACGACGTAATCGACTAATTTTATTGATTTACTGAGAAGCCAGGTCAAGTTGCTTGATTATAGCGTATACATGATCCAGCCAGCCAGAGACTTGCTGCTACGTTTGACTTTATAACACTATATGCCTGTTTTACAGGGTCACTCTGTTTGGGTTTTTGTGGATATGGTCCCTGGCTTTCCAAAGGAGTCTTCTCAATGAGGACGGTTGTCCTTCCTGACCCTTTTCTAACTAAATTAATCAACTATAATTTATTGCTTTACACCACCTGTCCATTGACCAGCAATTCGCAGTGTTAATTAATCTAGTAACCAAAACAAACTAAACTCAAATTTATATATTTTTCATAATACGAATCTTCAATAACTTCAAGGCCTATATATATGTAGCCTATAT
>JAODAG010316411.1:337-12057 GCA_027574785.1 Orphnurgus asper | reverse complement strand
ATTATGGCAAAGCAGTTGTTTAAACTCCTTGAGTAATAACCAGGGGAAAACACAGAATGTTTTCTTTCCTCTATTGAGCAACACTCCTATACTCTTCAGTGTGAATGCATCATATCACTGAACAGAACTAGCAAACATGAGTCTGGAGATTCAACACAACTTCCTTGTAGGTAGTGGGGGAAAAAGTAACAACATTCCTTCTGGCATCTCCTCCTTTTCAGTTCAAGTTGAAACCAATATGTTTTTCATGTTTCACAAAGCTGGAGATCTCGAGATCTCATGAGATATTTTGAACTTCTCGCGAGATTTTGTGAGAAATACAAAATATCTCGAGATCTTATGAACTTCTCGCAAGATCTTCTCACGAGAAATACAAAAAAAAAATCACATGAGATCTCATCATATTTTGTATTTCTCGCAAAATCTCATGAGATCCTGTGTAATTCTCGCGAGATCTCATGAAATTCTCGCGAGATTTTTTTATAAGGTAAAATATGACACAGGCAAAGACAAAGTAGGGCAAAAGTATGGCACAGAGATGTTGTGCAGTCGATGTTTGCTCTTTCTCAATCTTTGGAATCTTCCTGGTTTAGATGTCGTCAAGTGAGGGAACCCCCCTGCCAATGGTAGCGGAGGCACCGGTACAGAACAAGCCAGAGGATTATGGAAAAGGCGTGGTATTTTACATACAGGACAAGACTGTAGTTGGAATCGTGTTATGGAATGTTTTCAATCGAATGCCAATAGCCAGAAGGGTAATTTGCACTTTGGAAATTGTACATTGCAGGGATTTTAAACTTATCAAACTCAGCTAACTTATTCGTTGATGTAATTATCCAAGATTGCAGTTGTTAATAAATCTAGGTCATAGGTCAATTTGTTATAAAAGATGGCCAGCATTGGTTAATATTACAATCTTTACCATAGAGTTTAGTTTGTACTGCATGGAGCAGGAAACTGCTATGTTCATTATTTTACTGGTCCAATACAAGTTTGAAGATATGTTTGCACATGCACATAGGGAGTGCACTTATATGGTCCCACATAGCAGTACCTAGATATACCAATGCTTTGCTTTCTGTATGATATCCATTTAACACAAATGTCTCAGTTAGGGTTAGAAGTAAAGGAGAAGTTTTATTCTATAATTATTTTGAATTTATCATAATTTCTCCACAAGAGACATGTAAAACTATATAGATGGCAATCCCTATGTAATATATATGCAGCATGCCTAGGTTGTACTACCATGGTAGCAATGACGTCAACAGTTCCAAATTTGTGCCAGCAAATTTATAGACACCTTGGTGGCATGGAGCGTAACTGGTGTTTTTTTGCTTAGCCTACAGTGTGTCTTTTTTCTGACCTGAGCCCTGTTTTTTCAGGAACAGGTCGCTCTGACAATTGACATGTTCAGAGTTTTGTTTTCTATTGTAGCCACAACGAAAGCAAACTTAAAGAAAAGCTATGCAAAATATTTTAGAATCGTAACAGATTCAAAGTGAATATACTAATCACATTGTTTGAGACTAGCCTAAAGAATGTACGGATGCTACTGTAATGTGTATGGTTAGGAATATGCAAATATCCATCACTGAGAGAACAAAAATATCCTGTACGTTTCGCATATCACTTGTGCTATCTAGTGTTACAAATCTTAGTGCATAGCATCTGAGGGTTTAGGCACTTTTTGCACAAAGGGCCAACATCATTAGGGCCAGCATCATTATAGAAGTCATTTGTTTGGATATAGCTATGATCTTATCCTGGTAGGTCATACAGCTACAGTGTATCTGTGTACTGGAAGCAGGAAGGTTTTATAGAAATTTTATAGAATTTTCTGATGAAACTGAATTTAGCGCTAAGAACCTTACCTAAAGTGACTAATGTGATACGCACATCTAACTTAATTATAGCCTAGTCATCAGGCCTGAACAAAATGTAACAAAGATGTGACCATTCTGAAAATATAATTTCCTTCTTCTCTCAGGTTATTAAGGAGGGCAAGCAGTATGATGACCTCAGTGAGCTTGCCAAGCTGTTCAGTTTGTATGACACAGAGGAAGAATAGAGAGAAGCACAGAGAGAGGGAGACCTACCACAACCTCAGGACTGTATTAATAAATATAGAAACTCAAGACAAAAAGTCAGGAGGGAAATATTGTGAAAACAATATCGACTTGAGTCAAAAGGTATGATTCAAGTAGAGAATTGTAATAAGTAAACTTATTTACTTGCTTACACATCCTAACATCATGATAAGACATCAGTAATGATTCAGTACGTTTGCTTTGACGCGACTTTTAGTTTGCTTCGACATGATTTTGTACGTTTCCTCTCTCTGTATAATCATGATTAGAAGTCAAGGAACATTAGAATGTGTTGGACGTCTCGCATTGATTGGAATCTGGAGTAAATGGTAGACAAATAGTTGTTTTTCTGGCTCTTTTATAGAAGATTAAATTGTTGCACATCAAATGACCTTTAATGGAAATATTAAAAGGAATCCTGCAAAAGAAACCAACAGATTGATGCCTGTAATCCAGGGCACATTTTAAAACAACAAATAACAGTTGTACGTTGAAATCTACATTGCAGGCTGCATGAACTGACCAAAGGTTAATATCAGCAGTACCAATGTAGTCAATCAACCGATCATATATAGCCAGTGTTTGTGGGGTGAATGCATCTTGTCTAACACTGCAAGAGTAATGTGAACACCAGAGAAACAGGCTGAAAAGTGTTCTGGTATAACTATTGTCAAAGAACAAGCCTTCAGGGTTGATTTGCAAAATAGGAAGATTATTAAAAGTGAAAAGTCCTTGATTTCATGGAATTACAATATATCCAATTAGTTATGTGAAGAGGTGTAGCGTGTATTTCTACACATTGCAAAAAATTGTTATTTTCATTTTTGTTCCTGTAACAAGGAGTTACAAATAAAAAAAATGTCTTTGTTACTTGTGTGTTATAATTTTATCTTTTCCATAGAGCAAAATAAACATAAACTAGTTTATTACATCGACGTCTTGTTCTCACGATAATTGCCTTGAGTTATGCAATAGCCATCAAGATGGATCCAGTGCACCTCAGAATATTTCAACTATTTTTCACAAAGAAAAAACACCATTTGCGACATGACTAAAACCCTTCCAGCACAGCTCAAGAGTGACAAATTCAAGACCATATATAAAGGATCTTATGTGATATACAATCTTACATGTATGTGTGGAATGCTTAGACTAAAATCCTGAAAAGTCATAAACTGATTGTTGTAGAATATCTTGACGGTGCAAGGTAGTCAAGATAACAATTTACCTAATGTTTTATAATGTAGAAGTTAATAGGAAATGTGATACTTTAGTATTACTGTTGCAACGAAGTGTAATACCTAGGCCTAGTCTAACAATAAAACAATGTGTGACCATCTAATGTGGAGTGAATAAATGGAAACTAACAGATAATCCAGTTCAATTTTGCTAATTTTGTTGATATACCTTAGACAAGCATTTACAGCAAAATCTTAAACCAAAATCTTCTCAAAAAAGTATCCGTTTCCATTATCGGTAATGAGTGTTAAATTTACTGATACCATTTTTTCACTCATTATGCCAAATTGGCCGACACAGGGATAACAAACGGACACTGAAACCACTACGTCTCACTCTCACCTACCATATACACCTTCAAATCAATTGGCTCTATAGTCTGCAATGGGAAAATCTATAATTTTTAACATAATACAAGTGCTCAACAAATCCTATGTGCCTGGGGTCCATGGCTACCAAACAACTTGTGTGGGCCCCACTAATCCTTACATGTATACCCCTTCATGCTACTGTACTGCTTCGATTGTCGATTTTATGCATACCAACATGTACAGTATATACTATAAAATATGAACATGTTTAATCTCATATTGAAAGCATAGAATAACAGCTCTTCAAATGTGCCATAAGTGTTTGTGGCTTACAGCAAAGTTTCCAATTGATGAACATGCCCATTCATACAGAGCGACTTTTCTTATTGTGTCGATTGCCAAGTGTACCAATTAAGATCCTATATAGGTACAGGATGCCACTAGCACACATAGCTTGCCTTGAAGGGCTGAATATTATTGACACTTTTCTAGAATTAATCTGTTTTCGAAGATTTGTATTGCTTCAGAGATATTTCTTTCATTTTTGAAATTCAACTGTCCAAACACTACTCGGTACATCATCAAGTACCCAATCACACATGTGTATTACACTGCCATAGATATTGCATTTTGAGCAGTGAAATGAGTTCCACAATATAATGCAGAGACAGCTTACAAGGCTTATACTTCAATATATATGGCAAAAGCCAGAATACTTATTTGCAAACATTTTTTGTGCACTGAATGAAGACTCCTCAACTCAAATTTTTGTGTTTTGGAAGGGGCTCAGATGCAAAATGGTGCTGTCACATTTTTCAAACTAACTTTACCTACCAAATTTTTCAGGACAGTTTTTGAGGCAGTTTAGTGAAGGGAACTTTCAAAAAAACTCTCGGAATGTGCATTAGATTTGAGAAGCTACAAGGAAAATAATTTCTTTTTCTAGTACTTCTAAATTTTTGTGCGCCACTTGAAACCACACCACATGCCATAAGTGGAACACGCCGCCATTTGAGGAAGCCAGGTCTAGAGAAACACGATTTACGGAAGATTTATTTGTAGAACTATTCCTAATAGTGTTTGCTACCAAGGACTACAATATAACACTAACTACTGTAGGTACAGTTGGGTGTCATTGCTGTATTTATATGAACACTTGCTGTAGCATGCTTCTTTTTGTTCACCCGTAATGTTATACAACTTCATGTAACTTAAATGGAAATGAAACATTTGCAATGAATGGCAATAAGTGATTGTCCATATGGGACATAGAATTTGCACACATTACTAAATCACCGATTAGAGAGAGATGACTAGTCTAAATCTGAATCAGAATCTTCATCATAATCCCTCCCTCGGATAATTTTCTTGCTCTTTGAACTCAATACGTCAGCCTTGGTTTTGCCAGAGACAGGTGGTTCACTAAGATTTCCACTATAATCTATCAATCCACCACATCCAAGTCGCCATTCCAACATCTCCGTTCGAAAATCATCTCTGCCACCAAGATCACCAAACCTGCAACCAAAAGATAGTTATGAATTCAGGATAACGAAATACATTAGTAAAATTATAGGGCAAATTTAAAATTTTAAAGCAAACTTGGAAACACATACACAACAATTAATCCACTAAATAAGCTAGATACCACTTATTGACAGCGAGACAAATTTGGATTTGGTATTTCTCCATATTGCATGTGATCAAGTGCTATTTGACAGGAGTTGGAATGTGTGGAAGTTAACCACATTCTGTCATTGGCCAGAAATTGCAGATGCAAAAGCTACAGTTGTTTAATAGTACAAAATTAAATTGTAACCAAATGTTTGCATGGTACAGAAACATGCCTATTGCTTACCATCATTATTGATTATCATTGCCAAGTAAGATAAGTTTGGTTTACCATGATTATTTAAGACTTTTACTCGAGGCTAAGCCCTGTCACTCAAAAACATGCAGGTAATAGCGACTATGACCAATGTACCAAGTATGACTTCTATCCAACACGCATACAAGCAAGTGTCACACATCAGCATCAGAACTAATCATCATATTTACTTACCCTACTACATAATCCTTTGTCTTTCCCTCCTGGATCAAAGCTAAAGTTGGAAGCACATTTATCTTCAATCTCTCAGTGAGGAATGGCGACTTCTCTGCATTTATTTTCAAGAACCTTGTTTCAATGTGTTTCCTAGCTAGGATGTCCATGTGCTTGTCCACTATCTTGCATCTGAATGTGCTGTCTCTGTAGAAATGACAAACTACATTTTTGCTCTTTTTGCATTCCTGGAAAAACTCGCTTTCCCCTGGAATCTCTGTGTAAATGCCATGGCCCATCGCCAGCCATTCCTGCTTCTGCTCCTGGTTCTTCTTAAGAGCTGCTAACCGTCTCTGCCGTAGTAGTTCCATCTCATCAGCATCCATGTTATGAAGACGTTCTATCTCGGCATCGAGCTGACCTTCGATAACTTCTGTTACTTTTAACACTTGCTGCTGCACAGCTGTTTCCATTGCCCCTTGATCCATGTTAGCTACTGAATCTTCTGTGTCTGTGAGTATAAGCTGAGGAGAATATAATCTAGGGCAGGATTCACATAAAGAGTAATGAGACCTGTGCTTGTCAGGTGCATTCAAACCAGATTGCAGAACTGCATTGCAGTATTGATGTGCTTATCTACAAGACATTAAAGAATTAAAATGAAATAGTATGTTAATGTTAGTATCACACAGGAGTTTCTATCATCCCATCATACAAATAACATTGGGATTTCCCTTGTGAAGATACAGTATCAACTGCAGGTAACTAACTAGTATATCACACTATGCCTGAACCAAAACAATAGGGAGCATCAGCTCATTATGGAATATCCTGGCATATCCCAAATATAACTTCATCTGAAGTGACATTCTTCTTATAGTGTGTTCACAAGCTAATTCTGCTAGATTCCATCATGGCTCCCCTTCATAACTAATCATGAATCAAATTAATTGCATGGCCAATATGTAAGATTTGTCTATGGACGCCTTCATACCAAGTTAGAAGTCACAGTTCAAGCCCTCCCCCCCCCCAGTTCACTATGTAACAATAGGGATTATCCATTGACCATGATCGACATATGTCAAGTAATACTCCTGTTACTCCATCTTGTTGCATAGTGGTCTTCCTGTGTGGAAGAGTCTACAGGGGTTTTCAAGTTCAGGTTCTAGGTACACATCGAACTTCAGGTTGTATCGCAATGTTTTAATATCAAACACAAAGGTTTTCCCCTTATCCAGTTCCCATAATAGTCATACCACTTAGAAGTACAAGTAAGTCGCTTTGCGAGACAAATTTCTGGCATATGCACAAAATTCCAATCTAATTTTACATCCTCAGGTTATTTCTCCCAATTGTCTTTCTATGATGTTAGTCCATTGACACAATAGATACACCCAAATTTGATAATCTTGGAAAGCACCCTCTTAAATGGTCTCCTAAATTTGCTTTAGCAAATTTGCAGGATCTGGTTGATTTACTAAATGATTCAACCTCTATACACAGTCTACCTATAATTTATGCCATTGTTCACATTTGGATGTCTTCAATCCTATTGCTGCAATACCTGAAGGCGAGATTATACATAACAACGTCAATCTCACATTGAGTAGAGTTTATATACTGCACATTTCAGATACATCTGCTTAATGATGTTCATAATGGTAGATTACATTTAAGTTACTGAATATTCAGATACATCTGCCTAATGATGTTCATAATGGTAGACCTTGATTAGAGTTACTGAACATTCAGATACATCTGCTTAGTGATGTTCATAATGGTTGGTTACATTGATTATACTGTAGTTACTGTACTGTACATTCACATACATATATAGCATCCTCTCTCCTTCTGAAAAGACAGATGTACTGTATATCAATTTTTGAAACATCGAGAAGCATTTTCTGTGTACAGTGGGCAAATTGCCCAGCTGTCCTAATAATTAAGCGGACATTAACATAACCGATGATCATGAGCCAGTCTTCATCCGTCCATATAGACTTGCTGAAGACGATAAACATTTTGTCTCTCATGAACTGGACAAACTAGTGAAATACAAATTGGACACTGCAGAAGGGTAGTAAAGATAAATGTGTTGTCACAGGTTTTTGATACCTTAATAGTCATATCAAACAAAGTAATCTACCTAATGATGTTCATAATGGTAGGTTACATTATACAGTAGTTACTGTACTGTACATTCAGATACATCTGCCTAATCATGTTCATAATGGTACAGTAGGTTTCATTGATTAGTTACAGAACATTCAGAAACATCTACCTAATGATGTTCATAGTGGTAGACCTTCATTACAGTTACTACACATAGGCTGACATACCAGAGGTCATATTCTTAAGCTTCAAAATTCTGGTCAACAGTGAAGAGAATGCTGAACCAACAGAGCAGCAGAAGAAACATACTGTACCAGACATCACGTACCAAAACAACACGGCCACAACAAACAAAGAAAAGACAGACTTTCAGAGAATATTTTTCCAGTGTACACCAAATACCATAGCAGCAAGTATATACAACAAGAAAATCTTCACCTTGGCATAATGGATAAAGACAGGTTACCCAGAAACATATAACCCAGTAAATACAGTCAACTTCGAAGAAGACCAGGGTCATGAAGATAAAGTTTGACTGATCAATGTAGACGACATCAAAACCATATTACAAAAGGCAAAGAACACATTACCGGGCAACGACGGGATCCAGTACTTCCACATCAAATCAGTGCCACCATAAAGTCTGTTCACAGCACTCAGCGAGGTCTACATAGCATCTCTACAACATGGTTTCATCCCAGACATATGGAAAACAGCTACAACAATACTACTACGACCGAAATCGGGCAAGGACCAAAAACAACCAAACGACTACCGTCCAATCAGCCTCCTACCAGTACTAGGGACCCAAAACACGACAGCCGCAGCTTTAACTTTTTACCACGTACAATAGGCCCTATTAAATACTACTTTATAATTATTTATAGGTAATTCAAACATACTATTACCGATTGAATAAACTAAACTCTGTGCTAATCTTTAAGAAAGATATCAAGCATAATTTGTGCGGCAAGTGTTGCTTCATTATTACGTAACAAATCGTTTAAATTAATTAGATGTTAAAGCCCCGCCTATATGAAATGGAATGTTCGATTTGTACAATGGGGTATTTTATTTGGGGGTTTGTATTTATTCCGTATAGGCGCGGGGTCCCATGGAGTGAGCTTATATGATTATATCCCGTATTTACTTTTGCCCCGAGCGTAATCGAAGAGTGGAGTCCATAATAATCTTGCAATTAGGAGCGGAAGTTATGGTAAATAAGGACATTTCGCATGCATCGTTTTAGTGTGTAGACCAGACCTGTCAGTAACCTGTGTACAGACATACCGTATGCACCCGCTGTAGTCAACTATGACACTCTTAGCCTGTTACGTTATACAGTACCCTATATAACTCATCTACTTTGTACATTGCAATGTTCTGATAAGCAAGCAGCACATGATCGATCTCTAAGCAAAACCATGATTGGCTATTGTTATTCTCTATTACGTCCAAAATAATATTACACCGCCATGTGTGACGAAAACAGTAATTGCCATGTCTGTGTTTTCGACCGCTAGAAATGCCACGTGTTTGCAATACAGTGTACATTGAAGAGGGAATTCCAGCCCGCTAAGTGTGATACATATCAAGATAGTGTTATGTACAAGATACAGGCAAAGCTAATAAAATAGTCACAAGAAAACAGTACATACAGTACATCTACATTAATATTGCACTGCTCGCCTACAGTGTAGAATACAGTAGTGCTACAGTACTATTTTGTCAGTGTGTGTTCAGTTGCATAAGCAGCGATCGTTGATTTTAAAAATAGGCTAGGCCAAGCATTGATTAGTTAAGAATAACGAATGTAAATGATAATAAAAATACAATGAGTCATGAATAAGCCACTCACCAAAATGGAGACCATAGTGCATTTATTGGTCACCATTAGCCAAATGTTAGTCACCAATGGCGAGTTGGCGAGCGTTTATGTCAAGGCCTGCATCAGTCCAATCCTGTACAAGATCCATATATGTAGCGGACAAACCACAGCCGACCGACAGTAACATACACATCTCCCAATTTGCAGACGATATCGCTATATGGTCAACACACATTGCAGAAGAAAGATTACAACGACACATCAACAAACTTGAAACGTGGTGCAACGACTGGAGACTCAACTTCAACCCACAGAAATCTGAATTTTTATACATCGCAAAGCGTGACATACTACAAAGAGATGCCAACATCACATTCAACAACGCTATAATACCAACAAAGGAACAAGTCAAGTACCTGGTACTAACCATCGACCGACACCTCACACTGAAGAACCACTACACCCAAGCAACAAACAGGATGAGACGAATGGTCAGCCGACTTCACAGAATAGCAGTAACAATGGGGAACACCCAGAGCCTCACCCGAGACAACAATGACATGTAAAAAGTTATGATCATCGAATATGCTGCACCGGCGATAGCCCACGTGACAAACCGGTACATCGAAAAACTTGAATCCTGCCAAAGAATCCTGCTACGGGGAATCATCTGAAACAACAATCAACATGGCCAACATCCCGTCAATACATGAAAGAATCAATGTCCTCCATGACAACTTCCTGATCAAATGCAGCGACCAAAACCATCACCTTCACGACTTTATCCACGGTAAACTCCAGCACTCCAACCTATTCACAGAGGGCACACCACTTACAGATCTGGACACATGACTCTGGCTGGATTATCTCTGTTAACCTCCATAAAACCCACCGAAACATCTACAAATACAAGCCAGCCGTCATTGAACCAGCCGTGAAATAATTCTAGCCTCCGAGAAACAGAACCATCGACACACCACTAAGTTACAGGTCTGGCCGGAATATCTCCGGTAACCTCCAAAAAACATGCAGTAGACACGACTCTAACAATATCAACAGCCTTGCAGTTAACCTCAACCTCCGTTGCCATTTCTATACATCCGTCCCGGCTCTCAAAATTTCATAACTCATTTCAACAGTACAGGTTCTGGAGACTCATCTTATCCAGTCAAGTGTCTTTATACATGAACAGCTGAAGCACCTTTCGAGGTGGAAGCATAACACGAGTCAATTAGTACTATTAGTAGTACTAGTAGTCTGATCCTTATTTCTAATATTACTACTAGTACTAGCCTAGGCAGACTAAGCCTCGTACGTAGCCGTACACTAAACTCCCTGACTAACTAATAATAACTTAATAATTTTAATAAGACCTACTTCGCAAAACAGGTCCTCGCTTCAATATTGTGCATATGCATTGCTATATTATACTTTGCAGGCATACGCTGAAATCTAATTCATTAAAATTTCGATTATTAGGCTACCGACTTTCAACGGACAAAATACAGAAGAAATGCAAACGCCTTAAATTTCGGTTAAGTAAGTAGTTTAACAAAGAACGAACCTGCAAAAATTATTGTACTGCTGTACTATACTAGTCTATACTATTACTACTAGTAGTAGTAGTAGTACTACTAGACAACGACCGTACTAGCACTACTAGTTACTAACGTTACGTAATACTGTTGATAAAGGTGATGACCTTGTGCTCACAAGGATAACAGCGAAAACAGCGAAGGTTATCGTCTACGAGTGTCCAACCCCACTTGAATATTCCTTTTTTTCGGCATACCTTGTTAAGACCTACTCCCAAATTTTGCTATTGCTAACCAAACTATTTTCGTAAAAATTACTTATTTAGTCATCACATAAGAGTTTTCATTGATTATTTTATAATATCAAGCGACCAAACTGACATGAATTCTGTGGTGCGGTGCAGTGTCTGTCTAGGTTGGGTCTCAGTCATAAACACATTCCTACTCAAAAACTGTAGTAACTAGTACTAGTAGTACTAGTAACTATTACTAGTAGTACTAGTAACTATTACTAGTAGTACTAGTAACTATTACTAGTAGTACTAGTAACTATTACTAGTAGTA
>JAODAG010316400.1:0-12058 GCA_027574785.1 Orphnurgus asper | reverse complement strand
AATTAATATATGTTAATTTAACACTTGGCCGATCACTTACGATGAAATATTCATAATTGCGAGGATCGCGAAGAAACCACCACCCAGGGCCGGGCCTTACTTCGATCGGACAGTTACCGTAATACATCGAGGATATCGTTGGGACGAGTGTAGTGCCACGTGGTGTGTAACGCACGACTCCGTTTACCTCAGTTAATATAGAGAAGAAGAAGAAAAAAGGCCCAAACTGGTAAGTTCCCAGAGATTTCGTTTTAATTTTTTATTTATGTTTTTATATAATTCTCTTCCTAATCTTACACGACAATCGCATAGTGTACACAGAGGGACGTGCAACGCCGCGTGCCGTTTGTTTGCTGTGCTATTATTGACCGATTCTCCTTATCTATCTCTCTCTCTATAATATTCCATACTTCGTTTTCGGTTACCTATTTTATGTCACAACAACAACAAAAGAAAGAAAAGGGAAGAGTACATAGCAAATTCATTCTCGCGAACCGAGTTATTATTTGCTCAATTTACCCTCCCATGATATATATATATATATATATACATAATACATATACATATACATAATACAGTATCCTTTTCTATATACACACCCATTGGTCGATGGAGCCGCTATCGGTCCGGTGCCTGTTGTGGGCTGGTAGGCGTGGCTTATTTTTTGGCAACTTCTGATTGGCGGCTCCCGTTATTGATTGGCAAATGACGCGTCGCGTAGGCAGAGGGTAAAATGTCGCGGTCGTGACGCTCGACGGGGATAATCTCGCGAGAAGGCTTAGCTCTCGCAGTTTTGTACAATTTGTCCGTTTTTTTTTGGCAAAAATATTCATTCTCCTCCGGTAATATTTGGAGAGGTTTTATTTATTTCTTTGAGACCTCTTTTCTGGTCTGTTACTGAAGAAATTTATTCGGAATTAATAAACAATTATCATCATAGCCTAAAATTGATCGCAGAGGTATAAAATCAGTTTAATCTGTCTTTTAAGGTCTCGTAAGACCTTCAGTAGTCGGAGGTTACCACAGGCTGCAACGATATAAGTTATTATCTTTCTTGTAAAATTAAAATAAATAAAAAACCTTTAATTTTTCTGTCGACGATTTCCCCCCCACGCAAGATCAGAGGGGGTTATACGTCATTGACTATGGATACCGTTCCCTTTGACTCGCACGGCGGCGGCGGTTACCTATACCAGACCAGCCACCTATACCATCCGTACCACAACGGAGGAATCCTACAGACGATGCACCAGCAGCAGCACCACCAGACTCCCCGGCGCCACGGTGGCGATCTCCTCCTCGACGACTGTCCGAAGACCAGACGGCGAAGGAAACCCAAATGCGTCGTCCAGCAAGTCCAGCAGAGGCAGGCGGCCAATCTCCGGGAGCGAAAGCGCATGCAGTCGATCAACGACGCGTTCGAAGGTCTCCGGGAACACATCCCCACGCTCCCCTACGAAAAGCGGCTCTCGAAGGTGGACACGCTACGGCTGGCGATCGGCTACATCAACTTCCTGGCCGAAATCATCGACAACGAGGATGGGGAAAACGAACTCAAAGATAAGGTCGACACTGAAAATCAGAAAAAGGTCATCATATGTCACAGAGGTAAGGTCGTCGATTGTTTTTTTTGGGGGGTTTCCTTCCTTCCTTCGCTCCACGCCACTAAACAGGACCTGTTAAATGTACCCGGTGCCCTCTTTTATAAGAAAGGTCCACCAACCAACCAACCCACCTACCCCCACTCTCTGATCCTTTCCCTTCGGAGCTTAAACAAATGATTTATACATAATGGTGAAAAACTAATGAAGTATACATTCTACGTAGAGTTTTATATGGTATTAATCAAGAGTGGAAGATTTATTTTACAAGACGCTCAAATGCGTTTAATAAAACGGGGTGGTGCTCAGTATCCCACTAGTGGTATCCCACTAGTACAAAGGACTACCTATTGTAACTCATGAATACACCGACTAAAACCTTCAAATTTATTTCTCATATTTATATCGAAAACCTTTTTCATTTAATTTACATGTTTCAATCAACTTAGCAAAAATAGCAATCGTAAATCTGTACGAGAATTGAACGTTAAGAATTCGGTCGGTGTTTAGCTATGCCGCAACGCACTAGAAAGAGACGGGGTGGTTTGTTTCAATATGAAAAGTCACGCATGAAATAACTTACCTGGACACCAGGAAATGACCAAACTGGGCGGGAAACATGCGCCATGGCTGCACCATCACGCCAAGCTGATCCACTTCCCAGCCCCAATCGCATTTCGATCGGAAAGGTTAGGCTAAGACCTAGAGGTCATTGGGATAAGTGTAGTGGCCACGTGGTGTTTAGCTCATGGCTCTGTCGTCGGAGGACATAGCACCACCAATTAACTAACCATCACATGCCTTCCTTTAACACAAACAACGGTCTTTGAAGCATTAAAAACCAGAGACATCGTCCACGGCTAGTAATTTAAAAATAGATTAATTACGTAATATTTCCGACTGACCCGCTCAGTTCGTATTACTACCTGGTCTACGCATCACGTGATAAGTGGTTTCCACCATGGCGCGGCCTGTTTACGTCACAGGGAGAAAACGAGCTACAGCCCTGGTGTTAACGTCGGGTCGGGGAGGTGATAACGGCCAGATTACGATTATGCTAGAACGCCCTATGTATACTTACGTATATCTCTCGGGCCAGGTTACATTATCCATATAACTGTGTGGGAGGGTGGGAGTAACACTTAACCCATGGAGAGGTTATGTAAATTATGTAATAATTGGCGCCTTTGTACTTTCTTCCTATCTTCGTACTCAGTCACGTGATCCATTACAAAGCTCCCTCGGACTAAAACAATACTTAATATATATCATTTTTTTATTTCACGTGCAGGTTCGCCAACACCGAAAGAAACAGAATTCGGTCTCCAACCGCTAGCTGGCCACTCCCTCTCCTGGAGTAACGAGAAGAAGAAGCTGTTGTCCTCCCATAGCCACACCCTGACGGCCAAAGTTTGGACCCCGGAGGACCCCCGGGGACTGATATCGCCCACGGGGAGTACCGGCATGAATACTTCCACAGGGTCCGTCGCGGAGTCGATCAACTTTGACGAAGACGACGACGAATCTTTATTTTCTCCGATGTCCGAAGACGTCCACTATTTGACACTGGAAAAGAGCGGCGACCCCCTCTCGTCGCCAATGGAGAGTTGTCCCGGTAGCCTATGCAGCTCGCCTACGGCGTTATAGCCCGTCGCAAACGGTAGGGACGTCGCGTAATTATAGTAGAAGACCCCCCGGGAAATCGTGCAACGACTTATATCATTTCCACAATTAAAGGCCTTTTACCACGTTGTATTATATTGATGTGGTGGGTTTTTTTGTTGTTTCGATTCAAGTTCACACATCTGCCTGCACACGATGCAAATGGGTGGCTCTTATCGATTTCTTTCCATAGGGCTGTCTAACGGTACATAATTACCGGGGTTTGACGGATTGTGACCAAATCGCCATACCACTAATACTTCTTTCTGTTCATGCAGCAGTCTAAACTGCTAATACATAATTGGTAAACTGGTTAAATATTTTGGGGAAACCCCTTTTTGGGGAAATAATAATAATAATAAGAAGAAGAATAACAACATTATTAATAATTAAAATAATAACAATAAAAAATTATAATAATGATAATAATATCAATAACTATAATATTAATCATTATAATATTATTATATATATATAATAATAACGATAATAATATTAATAATATTAATAAGAAAATTACACAATGAAAAGTACTAACCATCATAATTTATGCGAAATATTGGTCGTTTATATAAGTGAAATTAGCTGAAACAATGAAAGGTCGTAGAAAGTAATCATCAAAACATAAAAACAGGATGTCGGAGTCTATAAAGACTTATAGTACATGGGATAAGCAACGAGATATCCACAAATATACAGTCTTTCACGTATGATTTATTTCGGTAAGTTGTGCAACTCATTAAAGAAAAAAATTAACAACGAATATCAGCTGTGTTGTTTTATAGATTACTTTACCGCAAACGGTGATTCGACGACTCCCAGTGCTTCATCTATTCTAAAGGTATTACTAGTTACACCGTCAGTCGGTAAATAATTCAATGTAACAATAATTATGTGTGGCGCCATGTCCATTCTGGCGTTTTGTATTGTTCATATTATGTACGCGCAATGAATATTCATAAAATGTAAAACAAATATCTTCTATAGCGATTTAAATGTTTTAACCGAACAATCCAAGTCTTCCATTTTGTAGTTAATTAACCGAACAAATATAAGACTTTCACGTTTGAAATATATACTTCTTTTATAACTACCGTTTTCTTTTCTTTTTGGTTTTAAACAAACGGTAGCTTAATTTTTATTGCGATATGTCATTAAAAAATAATAATAATAATAATGAATCGCAGATTCGGTTTAATTAAGCTGAAAAAGTAAGCCGGGAAGCATGTGCACTATTGTTTTTTAGGTCTAAGTATTAAAAGGCAGGTTGTTTTGGTATTAAATACGCAACATATATGTAAAAGGGCCGTTTTTTTAAACAAAAGGTCTTTTTTAATTTTATTGTGATATGTCATTGAAACAAATAATACAAACCGTTACAGGTATTTTTTTCTCTCTTAATAATGCATCGCAGATTTGGCTTAAGCTTAAAAGGTAAGCCACAGGCAACGGGAAATATGTGCAATATTTTTGTTATTAATTCTAAGTATAAACGGTTAGGTCGGTTTGGTTGTTCAAATACACATCACTTCATAATAATGTAAATGTTGTGTATGTACGTATAGGCCTATGTTACATCATTTCACGGAAGTTACAAAGTTAGGCTAACTGTGTGGAGTTGACAATAACAGCGTGGGGACGTTTTGCAATCTAAGGGTGAATTAAAACAAATTTATTGTTAATAATATATAAAAAAAAAGAAGTTATATCGATGGAGTTGACAACGTAAAGAAAATAAATTCTTCCGAGGGGAAAAGGGTTAATGCTTTTGAAAATTGTGCGATTTGAGAATTGTGAGATTGTTTTTTCAGTGATTTTTTAATCTTTCTATAATTTTATAAGCAAAAACACATAAGGTAAAGATTAACCTGGAACTTTCAAGCCCTAACAACCTCCCGAATTTCAAACGAAAGAATTTTGACGCTGGAAATTGCTCAACATTGTTCTTTTTTCTTCATCGTTTAACGTTAGATTACTTTGTATAAGAATAAAAGTGATCACTTTGATGTGTTTACTTGTTAGAACTTTAACGCGTTTCTTAGTCAAATATATTTGAATAAATCAGGTATTAATTCGAAGAGGGCACTTAATTTAAGAGATTACCGTAGTGATACGCATTGGCAACGTTCTATTGGTTTTAACGTAATGATCAAACGCATTGCAACGTTCTATTGGTCTTAATGTACCGTAGTGACAAAACGCATTGCAACGTGCTATTGGTTTGAACGTAGTAACAAAACTCATTGCAACGTTCCATTGGTGTTAACGTAGTGACGAAACGCATTGGCAACGTTCTATTGGTTTTAACGTAATGACTAAACGCAATACAACGTTATATTGGTTTTTAACGTAGTGATAATACGCATTGCAACGTTCTATTGGTTTTTAACGTAGTGATAATACGCATTGCAACGTTCTATTGGTTTTAAACATTACTCTTGACCAGAACTACGTCAGGTAATTATTATTATTATTATTATTATTATTATTATTAATTTTAAATTATTTTTTAAATAAATACGGTATCGCGCCTTTTTGTATATAATCGTAGTGACATAAAAGTCACGCTTGATCGAACCTACTGAGGGGGAACCATATCCATTCCAGCACGATTGTTGCCGAAACTTCATTTCTCACACCTTTGCCCAGGCATCCAGCTTTTATCCTCCTTTGATCCTTCTCTCTGGGTTTATTTTTTTACAACGAGAAGTTTTACCTTTTTTTCTGGTTTTTCTTTGTTTTGGTGGGGGTATTTATATACTTTTTTAACGTGCTTCAAGGTCAACTATGACGCAAAAACAAATCTATCATTTGTTAAATATAAAATGAACATTTAATATATATGAATTTCCTACAAAATAGTGTTTTGTCCTTTTTTTAAATCTTTATCTCGTCTTTTGGTGGATACTAAATGCCCCCGTTATCAAGTTTACTACCTCCAATCAGGAAGAGTCTCTCTTATTATTTTAATTAATTAATTAAGTAAGTAACTAATTAATTTTAGTACACACGGACGGTTGTTATAGAAAGTAGTCAAACAGTACAGTTAATTTTTCTGTAATGATTTGTCCCTCGACTATAGTGATTCAGATTAAACAAAAGCACAACTTACCCCCTCCCCTTCAGACACACGCCTTCCGCCCGGGCAGAAATCTCGGAAGCAGTCGCAAGTTTCCGGACCGGAACAGTTTGGAGAAAATGTTTGAAAACATTGATAAAACAAAACTCACCCCCCATCCCGTAATTCTACTGGAAACGGTCAATGACGTCACGATATGTAGTTCAACGACAAGTAAAATAACAATGAACAATATTAGATGACAGGAATAAAAAATAAATAAATAAACCAACCTCGTTCTTAAATATAATTATTCAACTAACCTGTGATAATAAAACAATTTGAATATTTGAATAACACGCGGAATTTAGTAGTTGCAAACGAGGAACTCGTTAGGTAATAAATACGGGCCTAGAAAATAAGGGCAACGCCTTCGTTAAATAAACGCCATTTGAGCAGAGTATTGTACTGATAAGATTAACTAATACTTAGGCCTATAGGCCTAACGATAATGAAACAAATATTGATCTGCGTCAGTTATATACGGCAATTATGATAAGCTAAGTAGCCTAAGCTAGATGAGCTAGACGGAATTAACATATCATGTGAATTACAGTTCACGGATTTCTTCTTCTTGAAACTAAATAGGCCTAAATAATGCGAAATACCAAAGTCAATTAAGTTAATAAACCTTTGTAACATTTCTCAAGAAACTCGAGCAACTTCCCAATTAGTTTATACTTTTATGTTCTAACGTGGTTTAAAATCACCGGACATTTATCATTTTTATTTCCTTCTTATTCCTATTATTTTCTGGAGTTTTTCATTGTTACCGTATGGTCGTAGCTGCCTTCAGCTTTCTTCCATTAACAACTTATCAAAAAAGGTGAAAATGATTGTAGCGGCACTCTTACATTCTCTCACATTTGTTGATATTTAGTAAGTCACTAGTCAAATATAATTAATTAATTAATTAATTAATTAAATTAAGCACAAATAATTTTATTCTTTGCCAAACGTAAACTACGAAGAAACCACTATTAAATCGTCTAACCATGCCATTTCAACGCACAATACTATGCGTAATAGTTCTATACTGCAGCTATAACTTACCGGAACACACGAGAATGCGTCGATCGGTAATTGATTTATATATATATATATATATATTTATTATATTTCACCTTTTTATACTAACTTACAAGGGGCATGGTATATGACAATCATCGATCCTTCCGTGGAAAGCAAACAATCGTATACCGTATATTTGAACTCGGTATTCTCCATATTATCGGTTGCATTCTCCTACCACTGCGTTTACCTCCATTTTACATATCATGTACATATCGTCGTATACGAATAGGCTGTGTAGGTATTTTATGCCACGTGGCCTTTAAATTATGTTGGCAGGAATCAACCGACTCTTATTGAAGGTTATAACTTTTATACCGAGCGTTTATTCTTTTGTTTATAACCAGGCGTAATTAATTACAGTTTGCCTCTTTTTATGTTGATATGGTATACCTGTCGTCTGCTCCATTACTCACTCGTGTTAGCGAATTTGTTCTACGAGTTTAAAGCGATTTACACCCGTGTTTGATCACTCAAAAGATAATGCAAAGCTTTGGCACATACGATGCCTTATTTTATCAAAACGCTTATTGTCTCAAACTGTACGTTAATTATACGACGATACGTCACGGCTGATTTGTTTCAGATGCACACCGCTCAAGGCCTACTATTATTTTGAAATAAAATAGTTCTTCCAACGTTTCTTTTTAATTTTTGTAATTTAAATTTTAAATTTTATTTAAGTATTAGTTCAAAACGTTTTGGAGCTAGAAAATATAAATGTGAATGAAAAAATAAAAAATAAAACTTGAGTGGCAACGATAGAGTTCATAACTACCACTTTAATTGAATCTGATAAGGCTAACTTATCTTATTTGTTTCAGAGTTGATTGCTATGGTGATGATAAGTGAATCGATGCAATTACCATTGTGACGAAGAAAACTATCACCGTTTTTTTTGTTATATCTATATAATATAATAATATAATGTATATTCCCGTCGGTTGCTGTTGCTGGATTTATCAGCTTACGGGAGAAAGTCCGTGGAAAAATGCACAGATGTTGAGGCAACTGGTGGAAATGTTTATCGCCGCGCGCGGCTTGGTTTCCAAATTTAGCATGTCGCATCTACCTCGGCTCGTTAATACTTTCCACGCGCTTCAAACTCGTAGAAATATTGACATAGCGATAGTTAATGAACGTAATAAATAAAATAAACCACCTTCTTACGTCGATCTTATTGAAAGTGGAGGTGGGAGGGAGAAGGGGTGGCATTGACCAGATGCATAGCGAACGGGGGGGGGGGAGCATAGGAGGTATGACATCCGTGACGTTCGGTTATATTCGGCAAAGCTCAGAGGCATTCGGCAAATTAACCGAGTAAAATAATTATATATATAGACGAGGAACTGTTTTTTAAAATTAACCTTATAATGGACCTTATGTCATGATATATACTGACTAAAATCCTGACATGGTGCACTGCGCGTGGCGCAACATTACTATAACAAAACTTTCGCGCACCAAGCGCGCACCTCTTCGTGTGGGTGAGAATGTGTCCCCCACCCCCAATAAAACAAATTATTGCACCATTTCGCAACGTAGGGTGACATGCGAGGGAGAACCGCACACCTTATACCTTTCACCCGATTCCTGCACAATCAAAAAAGAGATGGCATGATTTCGCACTGAAATTTAGTGTTTTACTCACTCGGAGGAAGTCAGCAAAGTTTGGCCCTGACAATCATATTTAACTTATAAGTAGCATAGACAAATTGCGTGGATAAATTTAATATCCAAGCTTCTCCCACAGCCCCAGCGATTTTTATTCTCTCATAGAAATAGCGCTTCTTGCCCAAAAGCCCCCATTTCACAGATCTTGACATAATGCTAGTGACGTCACTTTCAAACGTACGGTATGATAGTATATAGTATATAGATTTTAGATATTATTTTTGTTTTTATTAGACGTGTAAGCTGGAGGCTCGACTATAATGAAGAACTATATGTGAACAGTTATCCTTCATCGGCGTCGGCCAATGGACGAGAAACTGAGACAGCAAAGGAAATTTTGAACGAAGTATACCTGCAAAAGACTAGCGTGGATCATATAATAGACTCCATGATACAACCCTGTCCAAAGAAAAACTACTATATACATAGCGTATGTTATATCCAGCTGCATGTTATATTATAATAGACAATCCGTTCACACGCCAACGCGCCTGTTTCCAACTCGTCCCCACGCCAACTTGTCGACCAGCCAACTCGTCCCCTGACACGCCAACTCGTCGGCCTCGTGCGTTAAGTTTTGAAATATTTTGTTAGTTAATTGTAAACACAAGAAATCTTAATTAATTAACCTACAATACAAAACTGCAACCAACAAAGTGACTTAGCTAACCGGTAGGGCCACACGTTCTGTATTACTGGGGTGTGGGTGGGGGGGGGGGTGGTTGTCGGCTGTTTTTCAAATTAGTGTTGTAATACGACTGATATACCCATTTAACACTCTGCTTCATTTATAGTATGTATATATAACTCGCTATATATTTTAAGGTCACCATGACGAGTATAGAAACTTTGTCAGGTAGGCCTGTATAGATAAATCTCATATCATTTGCTTATAATTATTTGATTCATAAAATTGTTGCCTAAACGATTTATGGAGACGTAAAATGCCTTCTTGTCACAGTGATTGCTTCGTCGTACATAACTTATATAAGTAGTATGGGATATATTATGAAAACGGTTGTGACACGGTTTGTGTCGTAAAAGATCGAGACTCTCCGAGGCCTATTACGTATAGGCCTCGGAGAAACATGTAACCTGCAGTAACCTTGACAGTATATTATACTATCAAGGTTACTGCATGGTTACATGTTTATTCGTTTGCCACCAAGTGTAAGTTGGCAGTTCATTCTGATACCATTTCGGGATGATGGTGTAATTTAGAAAGAATAATTTAGTATTATTAAATTGCATATGATGTAGTTTAGTTTTAGCAAGGGTAAGCCTCAGTTTTGCCACGGAAACAGAACTAAACTAATCCGCCATCATGCCAAGGATTGTGCACAGCAAGTAATGCGGCGATCGAACCGACAATCTTGTGCCACATTCTTACATTAATTTAAGCCGCTATCCGACTGACAGTGTACCAAGTAGGCTAGGCCTACGTCCCGGTATAGGCCTACTACTGTACGGTTACAGTTACATAGCCACCCACGGTAGGCTAGGCCTACGGTAGGCCTACTGTACGGCTACAGGGTCTTGGATTCGGTGTTATAGTCTTGGTCGATTGGTTTATGCATAGCCATATGTCGCTGAATAATTCTTTAGTATACGTTGCAGGCACAATCTACACAACTTACCGAATCGTGCTCGTGTCAAATTATTCACAAAGGGAAACAGTTCGACAAGAGGCTACGTTGTAGGCCTATGTGTGCATTACGAGATTGTAGTAGGCTACTCGTACACGTAAACGTTGTGGTTTACATAGCCTAGCCTGTGCTAAATCCTAACACTAATCCGACGTTCCCACGTCAAACTGTATAGCACTCTAACTTAGTATGGTTAGCCTACTTGACTCATGTGGTGCAGTGCAGATACATTATAGTTGGAATGATGACCTATTGTTTTTAGACTTGACTTGTGCTTCGGTAAAAGTTGTTATATATATTTGTTTACACATAACATACTATACGGTATGTTCGTTGGCTAACTGTTACCGTACATTTGACTATGAGTAGGCTATAATAGTAGAAACACATGACGCTTACGGAGTCTTTTAAGATTCTTAACATAATTCAGTAAGTATAGCGTCATCTTTTTCGAGGGATCATGACTGCGGCATTATTTAATTATACGACAATTTTAAACAGACTAGTCATTCTTGTTCTATTTGTACGGTTACTTACTATTCGGGTAAGTCATTGTGTAATATAGTTTTAAAAAGAAACGTAGTTAAAATTCTCTCATAGCCTAACACTAATTAAACTTGTTTCCATCACATTTTTGCTACATCCACCCCTACTACTGAGATAACTCCTTCAAAGTTTCGTTTCATATTGGACGGACTGTTATTATTATTATTACAAAGATCCGACGTGACCAGGTTTAGAGCATTCTATGACAACGTTTGAACCCCTTCCCATCCACATTTTCTCAAAGTGGTACACTTTTATGAATCTTACGAGAAGAAAATAATATACTTTTAATGTTTTCTATTGAAACAGTGTTACTTCAAATATGATTGGCTGTCAATTATTGGTCCTTTATGGTCAAAGCCTATGCCATTCCGTTTATTATTTTAATTCCGTGTTTTGATTCAGGTCCATACTCCTCACTGAGATGTTTGCTGTATAAATGCGTTTTCGCCGCCAAAACAGAAGAAATTTGGTGAAGCGGAACACCATCATAATGTCAGAGCACTTTCGGACTTCATTTTGTTTTCGTCTTCAATTGTAATACGGTGATGAGTGTAAGTCTTCCACTGCGGTGTTTAGTGATTCGGTTAGGTTTTCGGTTGGGTTGTGCTGGTTTCATTGGCGTCAGTATTAATTTCCCAGAACAGCTGCCGCGCAGTGGTGATGAACGAGTTGCACCTCGCGTTCTTCGGTCATTGAGAAAGTGGTTCGTTTTTGTCGTCAAAAATGCAATCTGCGAT
>JAODAG010316389.1:0-12059 GCA_027574785.1 Orphnurgus asper | reverse complement strand
ATACATATATATATATATATACAGGCATGGTCGAATGCATTATTCGTTCATATGCGCATACTAATGATGTGTTAACCGATTTCACGTGACGGGCCGTCACTGACGGCACAACTAAAATAGACTCAAATTAAATTATGAGTTTTCAAGGCTTCCTTCTATAATACTGGACACCTGCCAGCTCGACACTCTTTATGTCGAAAGAGTTATAAGCAGACGACAACAAAAGCTGACCCGTTTACGTCTTGTTGGGTTTATTTTGGTGTCCTTTTTCATCGGAGCTGTTGCACAAACTATGGCCTATATATATTAAGCAAGTAAAATCGCCGATCTGACGTGTTTTCCTCATGCAGTAGGATCTTGACGTCCCAGGTTGCCTGGTTATTACAGAAGAGGATACTCAAATACAGTATTCCGTTACGTCAGTGTACCGAATTAGACAGTTCAAGGATATAGAACGTCTTTAATATAAAAACTACCATAACATAGCCTAGGCCTATTTGTCGAAACTTTTGTCATGAATTAACTGTATGGTGCACCAGTGAAGTGATGCAGTGGTATGCATTACGCAAGTATACCTAGCCCTAGGTCTAGGACAGCTGTAGCAGCTACCTAACAGTATGGGTTGATTGTATTAGGGAGTCGTTGAAGGTACATTTGGTAGCAATATTCATCACACATAAGTACTACATGCACTGACAAGACATATTTTTGCTGCCCAAAATGGGTGTTTATCTGCTTCACCCACAATTGACCAAACCTTCAGCAAATCCACATGAAACAGACCAGAAGGAAATAACTTTAAAACATAATCCTTTTATGCTACCATTAACATGATTAAGACATATTGACCATATACGTATACTGAGCTGCAGTTTAAGCCTCATTAATACACCATTTCATGGGAAATCCCAAAATACCCTTTCCGTCCTATTTCTGAGAAAATCTATATGCTGGAGATACTTCCCATGATATTTTCTAGTATAGGCTGTTACACAGTATACATGTGCAATTCCCCTCTTGCATATGAATGGTACGGTAGTGTATATGGGAGGTTAGCATATGGCAGTTCAACTTTTCCCTATGCCTTTTACAGATAAATATTTTTGAGGAGACAATTTGGTGGCCGTACAGTTAATGAAACAATGTAAACCAGTCACTTTTCGCACATTATTTACTTTTATGCCTTCGCATTGGTGTACATAACTGTGTCTCAAATGTTACAATGATTGACCAAAAACTGCCAGTTTTCACCTAAAAATTATTCTGTACCTAATTGGCACTGGTCACACTATTTATAAATATCTATATTTACAAATACGAAGCAACCCCAACAAATATGTCTATGTATTACATATTTTACCATTTCTACCAATGCACCAAGTATATACCCTGGGTCTTCGCCTAGACTGTATTCCACCTTCAAAATTAGCAGAAGTACATGTATAAACTTTACAATTATAAAAATTACAATTATTGACTAAAACGTTTCACACCAATTTTACTCACTACTACACTAAAATACCTGTCAATGGCGTTCAAATACGTGCATTCCTTCAATCCATTATTTCCCTGCCCGGTGACGTTGACGACGACATATTGACAAATATGTCTCGCCTTGTAGCACGCCAGACGATATGACAAAAAATACTCGAGTTGTTATGACGTGAAAGCCTCGAGTCGAGTACTAATTGGAAAACGTATAGTGCCTCGAGTCGGGTTCCGGTTACTAGGCGTAAAAGTACGAGTCGAGTTCGAGTTACATGCCGCGAAGGCTCGGACTTACAAATCGTATTGAACACTAGAGTTATATAGTGACTCAAATCAGTTTCGGCTAGAAGCCTTAGTTACTCCAGTCGATATCGAGTCATTAGGCGTTAGTCGATGTCGAGTCTGTTCTGTCTGATCAGTGAATGGTACTATATACTATGTACAATATAGGCAAGTTTTGGAAAATTAGTTAATGTTTTTAACTTCTTAGTTATAAACATTTTGATGTTCAATAAGAAGGAAAGAAATAGATATCGAATAATCCGCATTTAAGCAACATCTGTTCTACACATTGCATTCTTGGTTGTTATACATTACAATTATTTGATAATTCCAAAACAGTTATAGATTTAAAGGTCGTCATAGAGAAACAAAAATTGATTTTAGTTTTCATAATTTTTGAGTGTTTGCATTTTCCGATATTTAGACCATCGAAATCAAAGTAAAGATGAGTTTCCTGATTTTTACTACCAAACAATAACGAACATATTCTGCCATTTGGCTACGCGTATTATATTGTTCTACATTTTCTAAAACATTGCATGCAATTTTCATTCTAGGAATATGAAGGTTTGGTAATATCAATAGGAAATTTCAAAACACCGAACAGTTCATTTGAAATCAGTAAAACTAAAATAAAACAGAAGGTTTACAAATCTTGACGAGGTTATTACAAATGACAGCTTGATACCTGATATCAAGTTGTGAGTAATACGTGAACACTAGTAAATGTGTACATGGGACACAGTTGTGTAAAATCAAGAGTATTGAGAAGGTATAGCAACGATCTTATTATTAAGTTGTAGTTTATTTAGTCAATTATTAGTAAATAGCTGAGGAAGCATATTCCATATGGCGAGGCCATGCACTCAGTGTCATGGGCAGGGGAGGGGAAGAGGGGAGGCTACAACGGAATCGGCGCTGTCGCAAGAGTTATTGTGCATAGGGAGAAATTATTATGCCTATCTGACATGTAGGAAACCAGGTCCAAGCCGCCCCCTAGGCTCGCCACTTGTACAGCATTCCCCCAACAATCTCCCACCGTGGACCTCCCACAAGTGAGTTGCTACTCATCCACCGATTGACTAACTTTCCTTTTTGGGTCGGGTATAGACATGTTTAAGGCCCCATAAGCCTTGGGAAGCTCCCCTATCCCTATTGGGCAAATGTTAACAGAAAATAAGTCTGTGTAATGACTAGTCAAGATGCAGCAAAGGGGTTGAGAGTTCCTAAGCTGTAGCTTGTTTAGCTTGTGCATAAATTCGGCCCTGGTTTTGACATTTGACATTTTAAGAAAGAATGTTTTTTATGTTGTCATTACAGATCTGACACTGTGATCGTCAGTTGAAGTATTCCTGTTATACTCGATGATTCCTTAACTGGTCAAGCGATACAACGACAGACAAGGTTCGAAGACACCTGTGGATATTTCAGAATGTCGGGATGAACATCAAATGCATCACGTCTCACTAGCGGTAAAATAACTTAGGGGTAACATACGATGCGTGAGAAATACATCGTCGGGAGATCCCTGCTATGCAATGCATGCACTTCTAAATTAGTATAGTCCATGTTATCTTCCCATCACTGATGCACTGAACGTTGGACATAAAGTCTACCATTTTCTATTGCAATTTGTACTTTTAAGTGGAAAGACGACACTTGGAATCTGATACCAATAACTGGACGGTAAAACAAAAAACGTTTTAGAGTTGTTTTGACCAATTTGTGACATTTCACCTGAACGGTGTCTTTACGTCAGAATTCATCATCTATTGATGACTAAATATAGATGGACGCACGAGGTCATCTGTGTTTACCAGTATAGATTCACGTCTTAAGAACTTCGTCCTTTTTTATCCAACCGTTTGTTTTCGATTATTGAATAATTGATTCTCCCTGTGACTTAGCCGTCAATTATATCAAACATCCAGTTGCGGTACTTCGGTCGATGTGATTATTATTGCAGAGACCAGTGTTGCTGGGGGGTAGCAGAACGTACGGTGGGAAAACCAGCTAAAAGTGCGCTATGTATAACATTTTCTTCAATAAGGAACAACAAACAACGTAGTGTACGTTTGTGGACTAAATGTCGTCATTGATCATCGATAATCCCCACTCGATCGTGGTATTTACATTGGGGTTTCCGGAAAGTGGCACGACATGATGCGATTAAGATCATTAAATTAGTTTATGAAGAATTCCTCATAACTTGATTACATTTCTAACACGGAAAGGACTGCAAGAAGTTCAAAGTCTTGCAGCGATGTATTGGCTAGGATATACAGTTCAAGCACATGTGACAGAAACCATTAAAATAACATCACTTGGAAGCTAATATTGAAGGCTGTTTTTCAACTCAAATATAGGTCGGAAATAATTTGGAGAGGAATTTAAAAATGTCTGACTCAGAAGCAGAAGGCCCTCGTGACACAAAGTGGGACCCAACTGGATCGTCCGAGTCTCTAGATTGTACTCCGTGTCATACTGGGAACTGGGATGCCTTCATATCAGCGATGAGTACAGTGCTTCTGATACTAAGCCCACCAATCGTGTTTGTAGGAGTTATATTATTATCATTAGGTGCCATTTTGACTTCCTATCATATCTTGCTGACAGGTTTATCAGTAATTATATTCGGTGCCCTGTGCGGTCTTGTAACGGCATTCTTTTTCCTAAAACTAAGGGGAAAGCACGAAGTCGTAAACAACACACGCGACGGAAGGCGATCGACAGAGTCCTCTCAGTATAAACGCGTGCAGGAAGAAAATTTTAACGAATGGATAAGTCCAGACGACGATGTGACTGGATTCGAGATTACGGATATGGCTTCGACGGTGGTAACGCTGGTCAATGTCGATCGTGACAACGAAGGACACGTGTAACCAGCTGAAAGGTTAAAGCCGAAATTTATCTTATTATTTGCCCTTCCTCCTTCTCTGTGTGTAATAATTAAGTGAGTTACTGGTACTGAAATAATTCAGGCCAGGAACGAAGAGTGCATGATAATAATCTTAGCTTATATTGAAATTGTTTAAAACTATAATGGAAGAGGAAACTACATTTTTATATGTAGATGTTGTGGATGTCTTTAAATAAGTAAAGCACTTTTGAAATATGTATAACAACATTTTATACAATTTCCCTATACGCGGCTTTATAAAAAACACTGTCGAAAATTGTATATGTTAATGATGCCAAGCGAGCCGGTTCGTTACGCCGTATAATCCACCAAGGTTCGAATCAAAATCCAGCTTGGTATGTGGAGTTACATTAATAGGTATACCACTTTGTGGCTACCCTTAGAACTGCCCTACTTACAGTGATTTTTTGGGGGCGGTTTACTAAGCTTTATCGAAACATAGCACTTTTTCAGATAATTGTCTTATTAACCCTACATTTGTGACCAATGAACTGCATGAGACCGTCGCATATATGTATGACATGGTAAATTGATGTAAATTGATCATTTTTTCTGTTGATACTCCTGATATGAATATTTTCGCAGCATAACGTTTGACAGAGAGGTCCGATATTAAAGATATAGGCCAATGAAGATCACTCTATCAATCTTTCAATTTCCGAAGAGTTAACATGACATCAGCCTATAGTAGTTTTGTAGTAAAATTAGTAAAATTAGTAAAATGTAGTAAAATTGATCCTTTCCTAATGGTGTAAAGTAGCTATAGACTCTTTCGGAAAGATGAAAAAGAATTTCAATGGGAAAATATTAGAATTTTAATCTTTCCAAAAGTAAAAGCTCCCTGTGGGGATTTTTTCTTGTTCTCAAATAACCTCTGGACATGATATACCACAAGGGTAGGAAGGCTTCTATGTCAACCGGTGCGCCAAGTTTTTAGTCCTTCATGCCCATTTTAGGAGTTTTCTAGCATATTATGGGGGAGGGCACTACCAAGTCACTTTAACTGGTGGGATTAAGATACAGTAAAATGTTTATATTAGTATTTTAAACGAAAATGATTATTCAATGTTAAGAATAAGAACAAATCAATATAGCTGCATTTGTTTAAAGTAGTGGTAGGCTATGATTTATGATAATCAGAAACATTAAATACCCCTAAATATTATGGAATCAGAAAAGGTGATTTGTATAAGCTGGTGAATATATGAGCTGGTGGAAGAAGAACCCGATAGGACGGTTTGGATTTCATCACGATGTCCCTTGCCAGATACCCTACAATATAATTAGGTCATTAACGTTGCTGGAAGCAAATATTCTTGTTGAAGGTTACAGTATTTCAAGTTGCTAAGCGTCGAGAAAGATGGTCATAGTTAGCTGAAATAATTATTTGTTCCAAGGATATTTTGTATATGCTACCCATACCATATGTTCTTAATTTGAAAATACGACAGTAAAACGATAGAGTTTTTATATATTTAATTACGTAGTCGGTAATTTGCCATGGCGTTTATCTCATGATACACCAATTCTGTTCAACTTGAAGTCATAAATAATTTTAAAGTGACTAAAGTGACACAATTATTTCATATGGCTATAAATATGTCAAGAACTGAGAGCTCACTGGAGATTCTATTATTAGTGTAATACAACTGACCAGTTGCGGAGATATTTTTTGCTTATTGTGGGAGATAAACTTCCCTTGACTCTTCCTCCATGACCCGCAAGAATGTGTATTTGTGCGGGTCTCTGGACAGAAATGAGCTTACCATGAATAAACGTAACGGTGTTGGATTTGATTGGTCACTTCGAGTAACTGAATTATGATAGAAACCATCACCAGTCTCTACAACAGCTGTTATGTGTTTTCACCACATTTTTAATGCCATTGCATAATCGCAACGAAATCGCAACGAAAATCCACCAAGGAAAGAAAGATATCGCTCCAAACTGATCCACTTCCCAGCCCCGATGGTATTTCGATCGGACCGTTAAAGACATTGGGAGATCATTATGCGAGTGTATAGTGCAACGTAATGTGTAGTCCGTAGGTGTATCCCCATCGTTGACCTATGCAGGCAGTCCTTTAGTATATACGTTTATTGACTTCTCGTCCATTAAACAGAAAAAATCCTCTGTTGTGGCTTATTTTCCAAATATTTACAAATACAAGATGAAGAAAAAAGGAAATGAAGCTCCTTCTCAGAAAATGTTATCATCTCGCCTGACACTTTTCTAAAGCCCATTAAAATTACGGAAGCTCCCCGCACGTGTTAACCAACCTACTAAAATAAAACTGCCTTGGACTCCAGATACTTTTCTTTCAATGTTTGTTAATCTTTTATGTTGGCAAAAGAACGTTATATATACATGACAGTGTTATAATTATTTACATGTTATACAAGTATTTACAGACTGAGAGTAAAATGCAAGTGCAAGGACCAAAGATACTATACACATGAAAATAGCCAAACGGTGGTGATTATTGCAGTATGGTACTAATGAAAATACATATGATTCAATTGTCGTTGCTGTTAAATACCTTGCAGTCTCAAGTGTTCCCTTGCTCAAATATTTTTCTTAATCGTCGTCCGAGAAAGGATTTGGACGTTTTATATACTAAATAAAGTTGTGTTATGGTAAACAGAATTTCGTTTCAGATGTATTGTATTAGGCTATATATATATATATGTGTGTGTGTGTGTTCTCAGGATTGGAGTAGCATGTCACGGATGAAATGCATAAAATGTACCTTTCCCAAATTAAATTTGTTTCATATTCAATGAATGTTATGTTAAATGTCATCATGCTGGTATATTAAATGTATTCAATGAATCGTAGCGTGAATGACAGGTGTATTATAATAATAATGTCTCGATTATGAGGTACGTAGGATAGCCGTCAGCGGTGTTTTATAATGAGCTGTCTGCTGTATTATGAGAAATAATAATGGAGGGGGAAATGCAGACGCTTTCTAAAAGGTGGTCTACGTCCTAGGTAAACACTGGTTGTATACACAGACAATATTCGTGTCACTTTGATGGCTCAATCAACCGTTAAAGAAATAATCGATTAACCGTAATTCAATGAGTTGTCTAGGTTATTACGGTAGGTATATTGCTTTTTAGTTTAAAACTTTAAACAAATATACCTGGAACATTAAGTAACGATCAGAGCAATCGATTTGTGAAAATACGTTTACCTCAGTTATTCTCGGAGAAGAAAGGGAAAAGAAAGAAAAATATCTTTTACCACTTGTCGAGTGGGTTCAAAGTTAGCTTAAAAGGTCTTCTGGTGCTGGTATTTTATTGTGTGTTGAAACTAACTGCAAACGATGGTGGAAGCTGATATAGCATATACGCACACACACCCACACACACACACACACATATATATATATATATATATATATATATATATATATTAACCTCTAGAGAGACCTCTAGTTTTATGACCAATTTCAAGGAAACCACGATTTGATTGGCATACAGCTGGAACTACTGGACTTCTGGTTGGTTGTTGGTTGTCACCAAAAACAGCGATTTCGCGCATATGACATTAATATGTTATAATAGAGATGGTTTTAATGCTTGTGTTACTGGAGCGTGGATAAGAAAGGTTTAAGAGAGAACGTCGCGGCATGTACTTCACTTCATGGACTACCTCAAATATATGTTCATGTGAATGTAGATACTAGTTTATACCCTAACTTATACATACTCATGTGTGTATCATATATTTGAGGTGGTATTACATGAAGTATATACCCTTGCAGTCCTCTCACATGTTACTTGAATGAAAACCAGTCACTAATGCTTTAAATCTCATAGTTGGTATAATCTACCGTAGATCTTCATTGACTTGTAGTGACGACCATCTGCTCATCAGCACTTTCACATTCCGTATCTGGATCATTCCTGCAGTTTGACATATGGTATCATAGAAGGCCTCAACATACACATAATTATCATATCTTGCCCCGTAGCTTTAAAGAGCCCAATGATTTTCGAAGCGGCTTTGATACAGCTGGTGTCACCAAGCCGTTTAGCTTCAGTAACACGTGTTCATAGCCAACGAGGCTGCAAATGTTTTCTTGAATGTTAGCAGTCGGTGGCCGTGGAATGGAAAAGAATCTTCGACAGAGTTATATTTAATTTCTGAGATTGAGCTCCACGAACCTCTTCGAAGTCACAGAAAATATGTGTTGACTTCTTACATGAAAAAGATGTGTTGGAATGCCAAGCCATTGTATCTACCCACCAGCGTATTGCCAGTGACTATAGTCATTGTAAAGTTCCTGGCTAAATTCTAACTTATAGACTTTCAATATAATCAGATTAATCTACATAATACTGTTTAAAATTACTTGACTTCGAGTGTAATTCTCACATTTTTTTTATTGTATTGTATTGTCTAAGAAGAAAATTTCTTCAAAAATTCCTACTGCGCAAACGACATGTACCCGTAAAATGTTTAGCACGGGATAGGCGTCAAAGCACCCATTGAGAAAATAAAATCTATGGGCAAGGTCTAACTTTGCTATCACAACACAGTACTGGTGTACCAGCATAAATACAAGTAACGGGTGAAGTAGATACAAGACTATAAGAGACATTTAAACAATGTGTTATTAGTACTTCTTAATACAAGAGTGCCTCGACTCTTCTCTCTTGCATCTGCAGTAGTCGCCGAAAAGGTTAACGCTGGGCACAGTACTGTAATTCACTCTTTTGTTTCTTAGAGATTATTGAATATGCTTCTACTTTTATCGTTCTTTTCATCTGTTGTTAGCGAGTCATTATATAGGAAATGTTATTTGATCGAACAGCGATGACTACTGACTACCGTATCTAACTTGAAGCTTTTTCGTAACGTTTGATCTGTTTAAATATGGCGTCACTACAGAATACGCCGTCGGTAGATTGTAGTGGTTCTGTACCAGCCAGAGGTATAATTAGTAATAACAGCATAATAAAAACCGCCTTTGCTAACGCGACTGGAATGGCGAGTCTAAGCGAGACGCTCCAGGGTCATAATGAAATCTTTCATAATTGCTTAACATCTGCATGCATCGATATGCAACCACATATTCAAGATTTTACGGAAAATCTGTTTGATTGCGACAATTGGTTAATGGAGCAAATCACAGATGGCTCCGACAACTATTTGAATGAGGGTACAATTTATCAGTCACTTGAACTGTGTAACCAGCCTCATGATGGGTCACATGATAATTTACCTATAACTGAGGAGTTTTGCCTATCCAATTTGGATGCACTCGGCTGTCAACATTATTCAAATGGAAGAGGTACAGATGTAAGAAGTCCTTGTTCGGCTATATCAGATGTATCACTTCATAATGCTTCCACTTCTCACAAGGAAGTGGTAGATTATCACACGAGATCCGGAGTCACCCGGCCTTACAGTAGACGAAGGTCCTCCGCTTTAAAACGCAATCGAATCAATAGGAGAGAGCGTGATAGGATGCATAGCCTATGCGAAGGATTCGAAAAGTTACGAGCGATTCTACCGAACCGTACAACTTTGAACGGAACGAAGGAGAGTAATAAAAAGATGTCCAAGATATCTATTTTGGTAATGGCGCAGAGATATATACAGGCACTTCAGGACATGTTGGACATGACGCTTGAACCTGCACCAAACTACACCGAGGTTCAAATCATGCAACAGTCGTACCAATACCTTTAGAATAGCAATTTCATCCTCAATGAAGCACGATGTAAGAAATTTAACATTTTTGAGTGTTAGGAAAGCCACATTGTTCTGTCTTCCATACGGATAATTTGCACAGGACGTCATGCAGAAATTCGACAGCCTATTATCCGTAATTTACAATGGCATAATTTCGCGGACCGGTGCCCAGAACGTGTGTTATTCTGTTAAACGTTTGTTCATACCAGAGAGCTAAGAATGATGTCGCAATCAGGTTACATACTGAAGTCATCTTCTCAGGATGTTCTGAATTGCCAGAAATGCGGAGGATGGTCAGTGAGAAGTGCTGGTTTGGAGGCGTTTCCCAACTGACGGTATGATTGTGCATATATACGGCCTCTAAAATCTAACTTTATTGGCTTTCAGTATGATCAGATGAATCAAAATGACATAAACAATTTTTACAACGACCAGTTTTCTATAGAAACAAATGTTGTGGACATCACATGGTGCAGTTTTTAGTGTATTTCACCTCTAATGGTATTGATAAGAAGAAAGAAATTGTATAATATTAACTGTGTAAACGCTTTACAGTTGTAAGTCAAGCAACATTAACCGAATGTTTTCTGCTTTCATTGACTGTACATATGGTATAATATTCCCTAAATCATTGTTTAGTTCTACGTTAGAGCACTTTAGCTTACAGTAGAAAAGATTCTAGATTCCTCTTTATAGGCGTAAGTGTGTTAGACCTGATATACGCAGTTTGTCAGTGAATTGCGTGAGAGAGGAGGTGGGGAGGGGGTGGACTAATGCTTTCTTCTATAACGTTTCAACAAAAGTGTCTTAACAAACTAAACACCCATTTGATGAGCAGTCACGTGAACAGCCAGACCCTGGCTGAAGAGGAGTGGTGGTGGTGGTGCGGGTTAATTAATGTCTGTATGTGATAGCCAAATTGTTTGGGGGGCAGGGGAAATCCATTTTGCACATTTATTTACATATATGTTTCAAAATTGTGAGAAAGAAATGTCCCATGTTGTTTCTATATCATTTATGTTTAATTTTGGCACTCAATACAATAAGAATGCGCGGCAAGTTCGCCGTGCTTCGCGGGGAGCCTGTCGGTCTTCCCCTATCCATAAGAGAAAACATTATCCCACGTGCACGTATATATTAATATTAACCCGAGCAGACACGTGACGTGGGGGTGGTAATGTCATCTGTAACGCTCAAGCTTATGGCTACCTTAGTCTCTAAGTTTAGCAACTCACCTAAAAGAGACCGTTTCATGCCTCCGAGTGCAAGTTCCTCTTCCATTGCTTCAAGCCACGCGTAACGAACATATTCCGCCGTCACGCGCAGCTTCTCGCTTATCTTCATTGAAAGTAACTTTTTTTTATATGCGCATTGCGCGCACCTCTTCCGGTGAGCATAATCACCACTAACACGTCAGTGGCGTAACATTTTGCATGTAGTTGACTTCAGAGGGGGAACCCGACCCCTCCACCTGTACCCCGCAATCTAAAAGAGATGGCACGATCCTGTACGGTACGTAGTTGATCTCAAACTTGGACGTTACCTTAGACCCGCTATTTCTCTCATCACCAAGAGATAACACGATTTAAGGGACAAATTCCATTTACATCCCACGAAAGGTACCGGTAATGCCTTCGGTACAGCCCTGATTTATATATAT
>JAODAG010316379.1:0-12063 GCA_027574785.1 Orphnurgus asper | reverse complement strand
AATATACATATATAGGCTATATATATATATTATATATAGCCTATATATATTATACATAGGCTACAATATATATTATATCTATATATATATTATACATATATAGGCCTATATATATATATATATATGTGTGTGTGTGTGTGTAATCATATATAATTAAGTCTATTTAAAGTTTGTAGTACAATACAACTGGACCCTGAAATGGAGAATTTTTGATTGCTCTTGAATGCTTACCGTAATATTTTAACATTACAGTGTCACCTGGAGGAGAGGTAATTTGCTTTGGAACAAGTCATTTTGGTACCAGACGCCCGACTTCGATTTTTGCTACTGCCGATGAGTCAGGTAATCAACTTCATGCGTATAGTGAAATTCAGTAGAATAGTCTACCAAAAAAACGTTTTTAAAAAAGCAGAAATTATAATGAGGAATTGTAATGTAATAGTGGAAAGTATGAGAGGGAATCCCCGGAACCTTATATAATTAATGCAACATTTCAGTTCAAAATAAATCAGTAAATCACATATAATTATATATTTGTTGCACATGGTATTTATATTGTTATTCCCATTCACCACGGATATTTATGTTTTCAGTTTTTTTTTAATTTGTATCCACAGAAGGTGAACTGTTGACAATAGTGTGTGCGACCGTTGCTGGTGCAATTGTTGCCATAGCCATTGCTACCGTTGTTATTCACATAAGATACAAAATACTTGTTACAGGTATTTATCTACCATGTACTGAGTTTGCCGGTTTTGTTTAGGCAACATCATTAATATTCAAGACAAAATATAATTATATTACACACATATATATATATATATATATGTGTGTGTGTATGTGTGCGTGTGGAGGTCTATAAGACATTAGACATTAAAATTTATCTCCTATTCATTGCTTAGGATAATGTATTTTTTTATTTCGCATGCGTCATTGCGCAGTATACGAAATATTTCTCAATCCTCTTCTTAGTGACGTTTTAAAGTAGCCTGTCTAGTTCATGACTTTAGCGCCAGTCACATTATGTATGTAGCCAGTGTTACTTTCTTACACCGTTGTCTCTGTAGTTAAGAATTGACGGAGCGGGGTTTGGCCTTTCGCCAATATCTTGTGAAGTATATCAGGTGTTAGTATGTATAGTATCTTTGCTGTTTTCGGGTTACTTTTGCTTTGTTATTATTTTCGTAAACTTCAAATTAGTATACAATTATTTATGTCATAACTATATCATTACTAATATCATCGAAAACAGTAACTTGCTTTTGTCCATAATTTGTCTAAAGCTGGAATGGAAAAAATCTCTGTAGACACGAATCTATACAACATACCGAAGAAGAAGGAAAGAACCATTATGCAATATGTGTAAGCTGTAAACATATCTTAACCAAACCAAACTTTGTTTTCATTTTGTGTTCGCCGGAGACTCTGATGGCTCTATGCTCGTTAACATCATATGTCAAGAAGAGCATGCGTGGCTATTTTGTATTTGAATGACAATGACAATATCCACGTCTTCCGAAAGTTTACAAATTTACTTCAATCGTTAGGCGATGATGTTGATATGGATCCATGCCCATCAACTATCTGGTTTAATAATTATTCATCAAGATGAAGACCAAGCTTATAATATGCATACTTTTAACTCAAATCGACATGCTATACTGATGTAATGCTATCATATTGGTTCCCAGTTTCTTCTCGGTCTTTTGGCTGACTATTTACTACACAGCGCTCCACTGTGCACGAGAGGCATCCTAAACCTGTTCATGAATGTAACCTCCGTCGCTTAAAATCGCGGGCCGCCAGTGCACAAGCGGGTGTCAATTTCAAATCAGAATACCGGTACCACACAAGTCTATGGTATATTTTGATATTCTCACGTCCATCGCGCATTATTAGTCGGAATTATAAACAATTCGGTTAGCAGCGCAGAAACGACCTCCGGGTGCAACACTCAAGAACACTTGTTTATTACTGCTAAAATAAATATTTACCGCACCAAACGCCTATGAAGACCGAAGAGTTAATATTGTGAATACCTCGTATTGTAATATTGTTCCAAATAGGTTGATATACATCAAATGATAATCACTGTAGTAAATGAGTCATTATAGTTAGCTATATAAAAATGAAAAGAATAAATTATAATGCTATACTGTTTAACAATGAATTCACCATATAGCTATCCCCGTATTTGTTGAAATACAATAATATGACTAAACATATCAGCGTTTGTAAGTCCCCTACCCCACCCCATATTGAAACTGTAACAACACACTTCATCATTGTGTGACTGTTTGGCCTAAAGGTTATGACCAAAAGTAGTATTCAATATCTCTTCACAAAAGGTAGATTATTTCCGTCCTAAGCAACGTGATACCTACCTTCAAATACTCTTGCGAGCTCCTGAAATCCCAATCCGGAACTAGGGTGCTTTCTAGAATCATCTTCCGTGGAAATTGTATAAACGTGTGCAATGAGCTTGTTGTTTTCGTCATTTGCGGCTTTCAAGAATCATATCTTATTTCTCTGAAAACTGCTCGTTTACAAGGTATCGATCTAAAATTGTTGCAACCATACTTGCAAACAGCGTCATTATATTAAAAATAAATATGTGTATGTAATCTATACTTAACAGACGTTATCAACATGTATATAGCATCAAGTAATTCGACTAGTATTCGGTTAGTAAAATTCGGTAAACCTCAAACTGTAATTTCGATCCCGTTTAACTTTAAAAAAAATTAAATATGTTTTTTCAATTCACCTTTTTAAATATTATTTTCTAAGAGTAGGTCGTATGGATGTATATATGAAAGATAGAGGAACAATAAGTAAGTTGTGATTTAGCACATGGTCCCTTCTCAAGCACAAACATTTAAAGAGATTATTTTAGGAAGAAATGAAAAAGACAATAAAGTCACATAAATGTATAAACTAACATCTGTAATCTAATTTTAATAGAGTTAAATAATATTTCAGGCTGTGCTTAAATACTAGCAAAATGTTGAATTTTGGTTTTGGAAGGTGTTCCAACAAGTTACACCGACATTTCGAACATGAGTTTGTTTTAGTCACCTTCTACAAAAAGGTCGATGAAAGAAATCTTTTACAAAAAATATGGAAGGAGACTACGACTGAATTGATACATAAAGAAACCGAGTTATTACTAGTAAATCTCATACACAGGTAGAATGTTCAGTGAATAAAACAGTTGAGCAGTATTCGAAAGGTAATCAACAGTATATCTATTCCGAACTGCTCTGTTTTGAAGAAAAACAGTTCATTTAAATGTTGTTGTTATTTGCATTTCCCTAAACTAAGAAATATAGTTGAGGTGCCGATGAATGAAAACGTCTTACAGTGTAACAAGTGTTTTTGCGAGGTAAAAGAATATGCTTGTTAATTATTCCTATATTTTCCTGCTGATAACAGTGATGTGAGCCTTTCAAGCATTTACAGATAATAAACAATAAAATTAAATTATACAATCAATTGAACGCAAAGTACACTTCGTTTGCGTATCACTAAAGTCATACTACAACTCTTCTATATGTTTATTCAGAATGGTTTCAAAGCTGTTGTTACTTTCCTTCTACTGCTCTGCCTCGGCTTCTTGCCTTCATGTTTAATCTCATGTAACCAAGGTGAACATAAATGCATATTGATGTGAAATTTAGTTGCTATATCATTCTAAATTGTGATTAGGCATATACAGCGGATACCATACCCTAGATTTCTCTTGTTTTGCAGAGATAGCAAACCACTTCCTGAAAGAATTCTTCCGAACAACGACAATTCTAAGACTGACAGTGAACCTCAAAGTGACACCGTTCCATCGGATATTACGGTTTGTAAAATAAAACCACGAACCTCCTGTTAATGAGAGCACATACTATCATTTGAGCGTAAATAATGTATTGTAATGTTACTTTAATATTGTTAACCTTTCATCGTAACCTTGGGTTTTGGTTTTGGAAGTATTATTTAGAGTGTGCGAAGGGACGAACGTCCTTAACCGATGTACTTTCTTGTACTGGTTATCATCAACGCCAATCACCGAACGGAATTGAGCATTATTTACATTATGTAAAGGGTTGAACGTTGCAAACTGCATTTCCTGCATTATCGTAAACACCAAGATATAAATTATTATGTACCTTTCTGAATAATTGTTTGCAGATTGTTAATCATGGACTTACTTACATTGAAATTAATCACGGAAGTTCCGACAACACCTTGCAGGAAACCCATCCATCTGAGAATATGACCATTTATGCAACAGTCGTAACTTCCTAATATTAAAGAAACCGAAGAACATGTTGGCAACAATGTTGGCAACGTTAATAGTAGTAGTGGAATTTAAAAATGGTCATGACATTGAGAAATGGTGCTTATGCATTCAGTGTTGGATTTAAGGGATGAACATAGTCATGTGCTCTATTGTAAACTGGAATTGGACTCCACCAGGGGTCCCAACGCAGGCCACTGAACCTGAAACATCGTTTGCTCCTGCATATATATATATATGTCATTTATCGTAACTACAATTGTGTATGATGTATAATGACAACGTTTATCTTATCTGCAATATGATGTATGTTGACACCATTTATCTTAATAACTGAAATTACGTATGATGCATAGTGACATAAAATATTATCTGTAATTACGTATGATGTATAATAACACTTTTATCTTATCTGCTATTAATTATGACGTAGTTATACCCTTATCTTTTCTGCGAATACTTATGATTTTGTGACATCCTGTATTTTGTCTGCAATTACTTATGATGTCATGATGCTCCTTATTTGAAATTAATTATGATGTAGTGACATCCTTCATCTAATCTGCAATTACTCATTTATCTCAGACTCACACTTACAAGCGTCACTAAGTATATCGTGTGTTCTCCTCGGTCTATTATATTATTATTGTTGTCTCTTCTGTCTATCTAGTTGTGTAATTGTTTAGTAGAACTCACAACTACAAGCTACACTAAGCTTATCGTTGGTTCTCATCGGTCTACTATATGATTACTTATGTCGCTTCTCTCTATGTAATTATGTTATTGTTTAGTATTACTCACACTTACAAGCTGTTATAATCATATATCAATCATACGTTGGTTTCTCCTTATCATGAGTTCTCTTCAATCTCTTGTACTATTACTTCTGTGTTTCTGTCTATGTACTTGTGTTTAGTGTTTTAGTAGAATTCGTACTTAAAAGCTACTATAAGCTTATACTTTTTTATGTTCTTTTCTCTTTGACAATTTTTCATACCATGTAAATGATTGAAATAAATGTTCTTATGAAACCTGTGTTTCTAAAACACATGGAGAGAGACCATTAAGTTATTGGATAATCGAAAAATACTTACTATTTGAACTTGTCCTGTTTTTCCCTCAAAAGTTTTCGGGTGTAATATTTCATTGGAAAATTCCTACATACTGAAATTTAGACTGACACATTGTGGGTGAACGGAAACTCAGGAACGTGAATAGTGTTTTATTAAACTGATCTAACTAAGTAACATTGGAACAAATTGGGGGAACTGATTGTTATTGTTAAATAATCGTCATTGAAACACAAGACGTAACCAAAAGAAAGCGGTAACTGCGCGCGAAGCTCGCTCAGAATGTTACTAAATGACACAAAATGTTATATATATTCTGAATTTCATTACTGTGGATCTTCTGGAGAGTGGAGAAGTATGTGTTACGACTCCTCACTTGGAAAGGTACACAACATATCCTCATTATTTGATAATTTCGGGGTCGCGTTAGTTCTTTCGAAGATAAAACATTGTGTTTGTTCTTCAGTCTACCTTGTACTTTGGCGTAAATTTATAACGATGTAACGAGGAGCGAATAAAAGGCAAACACTGTGTCAACAAATTACACATTATTTCACTTTTAGATGTATTATAACCACTTACTTGGCAATATCTACACAAATTCGAACAATGCATATTGTTGGAGAAGCCACCCAAGAAAGAACATGAGCTCTAAAACTAAACAACGACGACATATGTCACAGCAAAAAAACCGTCATATTGATCCACTCCCCTGCCCCAATCTTATTCGATCAGACTGTTAAATCATGATGATAATTGGACAAGTGTATTTCCATGTATTGTATAGCTCACGGCTTTTCTGCAGAACAGCCCCGCAATTAACCGATACAGTCCTTATTTAACACCAGAGACCTTAGACACATGATCTTATCCACAAAGTTCGTTGATACTGGACTTTGTTCCTCGATGCAAATATTTGTATTTAACTACACCGAAGTGCCAAAAGCACGCAACGTTGTGTTATGGATCGTCTATACAAAGATGGTAGGCAGGTTATTTTTACTCACATATGAACTAAGTGTTCATCGGATGATTCGCGCGGTATCGTCGTCATTTCGTATAAAGTGTCTTAAAGCGAAATAATCATATACCAGAGCCGTGGGCTACACATTACATGGCACTACACTCGCCCAGCAATTTGCAAATGGATGGACCATAACCCCCGAAATCATATCATTCCGTAAGGTCAGAAATATTAGAATAAGAAAGGAACATTGGATTATAGGTATTGTAGTTGAAATAAAAGGCCTTTACCTAACTAGATAGTCCGAGTACTAAATAACATCTACATTTGCTGATGAAGACCAGTTAATACCAGATGATATGAGGGACTCGGGTCTTCCTGAAGTAATCCCTTGGGAAGTAATAAAGGATCTAATGACGTCACTGTGACCGGTAAATCTTTAGTATTAATCCAGCATCTAGCTAATTCAAGCAGATTAGGGAGTCAGCCTCAGTAATATAATTATAGGACCAGGTATGGATGTTTGTCCAGTAGATGGTGTATATATTGCGTCATAATATTAAATTATTGTTCTAACAGCCGTTTGAAGCCAAATAACTTTGGTTTTCCTAGTAGCTGTTTTATTATTACCATAATAATCATGGGTTGCAAATTTCAACCTATGATGGTTTAATATCAGTGGTGACGTTGTTATTACCAGTCATGCTGGCTACAATGATTCGCACGTATGTAATTTGTTGCAAATGGGTAGTTTAGGATTGAGAAACGTTATACAATGGTCACTTCTGAATTGAGTCTAGGCTTACACGGCATTTACGGACAACAAGTTCATCGTGGCCTTATTTAATTGGACTTGATACACAGCAACTGTTAATTTGTTTTCACACAACAACGTCTCATTTTAATCTAAAATATTTGTCCCACCATGGAATATCCAAAACGACGCTGTATTTTCCATGCCACGGTTAAAGCCTCTGAAGAATAGTTCCAAATTGGGCAACTTGACTGGGCTGTAGGTTCACTTTTGTGACCTATAAAGTAATATACTACCGTAATATATTGCATTCACTTTCACGTCGTGGCGGTATAGCGTACCTAAGTTCTATTACCTTGACGAGAGAGGAGGCAGGCAATAATCCAGAAATGATGATGTCAACACAACTGCAATGACCAAAGGTCATGTTTTAATTGGCACGGGAATTATACGAATAAAGTAAAGAAGGGTGGTGACGTAATGGCATTCAAACTGTATTGTTCATTTTTGTTTAAGAATAGCCATAACATATTTTGGAATAACTAGGTACAAAATAATTAAATGAAATTGCGATCATCAAGTTATTGCATGATGTCCGGTAAGGAACTGGGAAGCTTTACGCGTATGTGACAGGCGACGACCATATAAACATGTATTGATATCTATAGTGAACCAAAACACGTATTCGTTTCTGATCTCCAAACTGTGTAAATACTTTGAGATTCATCTCATTCCTGGACTTTTTATGAAAAGTGTCATGCGAATGTTTGGACCAGTTAGGATTAACTGATTTATTGACATTTCCACAAAATGACCTACTCACAAAGTAATAAGAAAGAACATGGCCACAATTGCTGCATTTGCAGTTTAGTACTAAAATTGGCATAGAAATGAATATTTTTCACCATTGGTAAAATATTGGGCCTCTCCTTGAACAAAGTGAGAGGAATCGTAATATACCAGTAGAATTGTAAACTACCGGAAGAATGTCTGCCAAGTTTTCCGACTTGATCGTTGAGGCAACAAGTAATATGCACATTTGGGTCAGGTGAGTGAATAGAAGCATATGGTTATCTTGGAATGTCGAATTTTTGGTAGATTTGCCACTTGGTACATTTATTCACATATTTGGATGTTTTGAAAAGAGCACGTTCCCATCATACACCATGTACCTACGTCCCTACGTCTACCCACACAAGTGCACTTGTGCAAACTAATTATGTGATACTGTGAAGTTTCGGTAGAAATTCTCTGCCAAGTGTAACTAACTATACATTAGTTTATGTCTATTAAGGTATGTCTGTATACTTATCGGAGTTCATTGCTCACACTTTGAAGGTTATCATCAATCGAAAACAGCGATTCAGGGCAGCCGGGAGCAAGATATTTCTTTATTCATTCTGAAATGTCACCCAAGAAAGAACCTGGGCTATATAATACAGCTAACTTGTAAGAAGGGTAAAAAGAAATACTATAGGGCCTAATATATATATATATATATATATATATACATACACACAATAAATATAATAGAAGAATATTAGATCGACATGATTAATGCGCACTTGGACTTTGGATTCATAGTAATTGCTGTTTGTATAGATTATTTCACTTTGAAAGGAGGTAACAATCATCTAAGTCACAATTAACAGCGTATCTTTCGTATCTATCGAAATCACACGATTGGATATTCTACGTAAACATAATACGTTACATACAATATATTATGTATAATATTATGTACAATTTACATTACTGAACTATAATATAGCCCATGTTGAGTAATAAAAGGTTTATCATCATGATAACATATGTTAGATTGACTGTACCAACTTCAAATATATGTTGTTGTGTCGGGCCTGTTGCCCTTAGTCATTGTTGTTCGCACTAGTTGTGTATAAGGGCATAATCCAGTATCGATAAGGACTGAACAAAGGTTGCCTATGTACATAAGGATTGCTCAAATTCGTTCGTGAGTTATTTCATGTAATCACCCACTTTGCATACGAAGACGCAAATTCTGGCCGGATATTTTTGTTCGTGTATTTTCTGTACGGTGAGTGGTAACGCAAGACAGAAAATGGCCACGCCGCTGTGGCGACTTCAGTTTTGCTTGATATAGTTCGGCATTTTGTTTTTGTAAAACCACCTCAAATATATCATACTTACAAATGTAAGTAACTTAGGAGATTGAATCTATACTACACATGTACATACACTATATTTAAAGTGGTATTACATGAAGTACTTACCTCAGCTTAAATTTCTATTATATTAAATTTGATTTTTATAAATTAAATCTCCTCCTGTTGCAGGTAATATGGAAGTATGTTTGTTCATACTGGAGCTGGCCTTGATAACAGGTAAGATAATTCATTATATAATACAAAGTCATTTGTTTTTGCATCTACATTCTATATGCCAATTGCACTATATTATAAATTTGGCGGAAAATCTAAATCTTCAATGGAACACTCCGTTATACCTCTGGGACGAGCGTGGGTTGTACAATTTTCCCCGGAAAATTTCTTTCAACTTATTTTCCAGTATTATTTGAATGTCTCTCGATTGCTATCATATTTGCTAGAAATTCACCTTAATATGGACAAATTGATTATGATATCACGACATCTATTGTAGTATAGTATTCATTAGAAAATCAGTTCTTCATATCCGATATCTGTGGTGAGGCATTACGTATTCGTGATACTTTTGCGCGTCAAGTAGTGTACTGCCTATTGTCCCTGTAGTGTAGTTCTCCCTGACTGATGTCGCTTATATTTTTCAACGCTTGGAAGCTTCGAATAAAACTAAGCTAGCTATGTATTGTCGAAGACACATTGAAACGATGCTATCGAGTTGACGACTTGGAATAACATGCACGTTAGCCAGGTTAGAAGGTGATTGATTGAGAAGTACAATTTCCTCAGCCAATGCGTAGCCTCGCGAAAAGTCGTTTCTTTGTTGGAAACTTGTTCATGAGGTCATTAGTTATGAATGTGTAATGATATACAGCAGCTCTTTTATGGAAGAAATTCTCAGTGATATAAACGACATGTTAAAAGAATAATACTTAGCATAATACTCAACATGAAAGATAAATTCATTTGAAAATTCATTTGAAATTTGTTATCAAATGTCTCTAAAATGTAGCCTTTCATTTTCTTACCGATTAAGTAAATATATTTGAGCAAAATAAAGTAATAATATAAAAGTATGTAGTGTAAACAGCAACAGCAAATGTAAAGAAAATTATCCATAACTGCAATACAGCCATTCCGATCTTCAGTATCGCACAAGTGGTCGCTGTATCGCTGCAGTACTTAAGCGTAAACGCCATCACTGACACTATAGTCATTTTACTAGTTTTTTACTAGTCTTTGGTTACATTTTAATATGCCGTTAAAATAGCTCCATGGTCTCTGTTATCACATCCCTAACTCCACCTCCCCTGGCTCTGAACTAAACCAAAAATACTTAGATTCACAAGCACTGGCCTTATCTGGCATCAGAATAGTAAAACTGTACTTGAGACTAGTACTATTAGCATATCGTTTTAACATTTCTGCCCACTACCTATATACAACGTAGCTCGTTGCCGATCACGTATTCCATCCATGAGCTGTCTTTAGCAGCAACAAAGTACCACCTATGCATTCCATGAGCTTACAAACTGGATCGCCTTTAATAGTATTATTCACCTGTTGTAAATTACGTAATATTGTACTGTATTGCACAATATTTTGAGGCACTGGGTCCAAACGAATTTGGTAAAACAGAAGGCGTTTTGTCATCTAATCAATATGTTACTTTAAATTTAAGGTGCTGGTCAGGAGTTCGGCGTGAATAAAGCCTACGTTTTATTGTAACAATTAGCAGACCATGATCGTTTTTTATTCAAGTAAACATGATAAATAAAATAAACTAGTAGCTACATAGTGATTAGTTCAGATTAATTTCACAAAGGTGAAAGTTGTCTGGCTAATTTCGTCAAGAGAAACTTCTCTACGAGCTAATTAACACGGCGAAGCGGACTGCCTGTACTACATTGTTTGTTCACCTTATTGTTGTTTAAACAATTTCATGATATATTATCAACTAACATTAAATGTTATAAAAAATAAGGTTTAATGTGATTACAGGTCTGGCTGCTTCAAGTGAAGTTTTCATCAACAATCACGTGCATCAGAATACAGACGTTCAGTTGTCATGCCATGGAACAGTAGAAACAGGGGTTTGGTCTCGTGCAGTTGATGGAGGTTACGACATTATTTTTATAAGCGATAAAAATTATGGAGGAGACAATTACAAACATTTTCATCTCGGAAATACCTCACCACTTGACTACAGTTTGCACATCAGACACGTGGAAGTATCTGATGAAGGAATATATAAATGTCAAATCAATAGAGACATCAAAACTTTCGAGCTCATAGTAGAAGGTACGTTACCAATGTTTCTTCAAAAGAACGCTATAATTAGCTTGTTTCGTCATCAAACGCAAATAACCTGCTAAGAGTTATTAACAGTGACTAAATCATGTATCGTTTATGCTAATTCGCATATAGAAGGATAACTTGTTAGATGACGATGAGCATATTTGATCTGAGCGAGAGAAAAATGAAATGAAAATTATAATAACAAAATTGATCTAATATATGTGCAGTTCCTAAGAAAAATAATTTTCGACTAGCTAACTTTGAGAAACAACCAACACCGGTAAACAACAGCAGATTCATGTTTGCGTTTATTGCATAGTTGAATGAGCGCAGTATACCAATTCGGGACATTTTTTTCACATTGTCGACACTTTATTCATTGGTTCATTAATAAACTCCTCCATTACTGTTTTCTAATGTATTGCTAATATTGCTTATATTTAACAATAAACTATATTAATTTACAGCGCCACCTAATGTGACGATGGTTTTTCAAAGTCCCAGTGGCGTGGATAAGCAATATTCACAGACGGAGGTCTCAGATC
>JAODAG010316367.1:0-12064 GCA_027574785.1 Orphnurgus asper | reverse complement strand
AGAAATGGTGGGGGGGGGGGGTATACCAGGTATGGTTGCCTTGCACAGGTAATTAACAACTGCTGACTTCAGCTGTACAAGTAAGTACATATGTACACTTAGTTGGGAATTAAGCTGTAGTGACTGTTACTCTTTCTAATGCCCGCCAGATTCTTGGAGAATGTAAAGCGATATACACATTGACTGAAGTACTTACTAAGTATACTGTAAGTACTATTGTATTTAGTCCTCTCGTGGTGAAAGTCATGTGTTCTCCAAAAGGAAGAATCCCTGCTGTTTCGTTTGCCAGACAACAGCTACTGTAACATTTTGCTCTCTGCATATTGGGGGACTGCAGTCGTTTGTGAGAGTTGGCTACAGCACGACGTTTTTCATAATAATGAAACAAAGGTTGCTGAAAGTATGAGAACGGTCAGAACTCGCGATATGCCTAATTAGCAATTTGGGTAAGTGAAATTAAAAAGCTAACACCAATGGTGTTTAGCACAATGGCATAGGATGCTGGTATTGAAATGTTTGGGGGGATGGGGAGGGAATATGAAAAGAATGACAAATGTTTTACCCACAAATATTTTTTGCACTATCTTTCTGCATTATTGCATTTTATTTGCAGTTTTTGGGGCATTTTAATACGAAACTTATGCCTATGTCATGTGATTGTGATTCATAACTTTGTAAAAAGTGGGGCGAGGGGAGTGAAACAATGGCTGTTCTGCTTGTAAATATGCGATGGGGTCCCCCGGCTCCACTCCCATTTCCTGCCAAAATTGGTGTAACAGTACCGTACTTCATGGTCACTATTGTCTGGTACAGTGTGTACTACTGTTCAGAGTTTTGTTTCATCCATGCTGGTGAACCTAATTTGTTAAATTTTTGGGGTTAATATTGTCAGACGTTTAGTCTTGGAAGCGAAAGAGTATTGATGTATTAAGTGAGTACCTCAGTTTGCTCTTGAATGTACTGTAAGTCTTAAAGCCACATGCTAAGCAAGTTTAAAGGATTACAGCGATTACCTCCAGGAAATGTGCAGGAAAGCGTAAAAGTTTTCGATCAAGCTCCGTGAGGCAAGAGCCGTCCCGAATCACGGGCGGCGTGTTCGGTGGCAGAGTAATATGATGTTTACGGCATATTTTATATTCGGCTCTCCTTAGTGAATGTAAACGTAGTGAGGGCCAGTTACGAGAGAGAGAGGCCACGTGTTGACATCGTACTCCCGTACCGCCGTACGATGTCCACAGTGCTGCGGGTCGCGGCCACGACCACCGTATCGTGCCACCGCCGTCCTTTGCGCACTTGAAGCGTCGCGTGAGACGTAATGACACGGCTGCCCCGACGATGCCTGCGTCTTCTTTAGGCCATACGTGGTGCAACCGCTTGAATGCATTCCTCCCGAGGCTTAAAGCGAAACCGTAAAGCTTGACGATATTGTGCGTACGTTTGCAGGAGGAAAATGCAAAAAGCCTGTTAAACCTCGTCGACTTTGGGATGGATTCGCTTTAGTTCTGCCGTATCGGTGGTTGTACGGGTAGGGGAAGTTTTGTTCTGTTTGGTGCAATTATCCCCCCCCCCCTTACCCCCAATTCCCCTTACCCAGAAGGCAACATTTTTTTTTAAATGCTTTGAGTTTGTAGTCTGGTGCATTATCACAGTACGTAGTTTCTCTTTAAAAAGTAAAGGTCTTTCGAGCGTTGATGTGTAACGTGTCGTAAATGTCTGCTACACGAGTTTAGAAATAAGTACTTCGAACGAAATGACTCTCTGTGCCCAGGGGTTGTTTAAAAGGGTTGTAGCCAACTTATAATAAAGATGAAAATGCTGTACTCTTTGTTAATATGCTGATCACTTCCTTACGGTAACATGTTACCTCACCTTCATCCATACTTATTCAGTCTTGTACGTTACAACTTACAACTAGCCAGGAAATACTGTCGGTAGGGGGGGGGGGCAGGTGGTGGGAGGAATGGTTAAATAGCCAGGAAATTGAAAGGGGGAACGTCCGGGTCACCTCATGAGCCGTGGAGCCTGACTCAATGAAAGCTCAGGGCAACACACCTCGGGGCATCATCGCCAGGTCGAACCGAGCGTAACTGGATTACGTCCCAGCTTTCCTCAGTGTTACAGCCACTGCTGGCCGCTAAAGGTCCCTCATCAAAGTCTTCGAATACAGATCGGTAGGTGAGGCAACCCCTGAGATGGATTTTTAGACGAGGGCGAATGACACAAACGGACCCAGACGCGCCCCGGGTTGTTCGGACATCCGTACTGTTCTCCGATATGGAAGCATCGGATCCATTCCAGAGGTACAACCTCAAGAAGGACAGAAAGATGAGGGAGGATATCTCAGTAAAAGGAGTGAGGTCTCAGTCTGGACCTCACCTCAACAGGCAAACAGTACAGATGGCATACTGTACAACCAAGCTAAAGAAACCAGAAGTTGTTTCCTGGCTCACATCAACCAATGAGGAAAATGCACCATCTACAGATGCCCTTATATTCCCGTAGATATGCCTCATGTTTTGAACCTTGGCTAAAGGAAGAAATTGATGGGCATACCCAGTCTCAATGTTTATGGGACGCTGACCACATGTGAATGTTTTGTGAATTTTTGAGGTGCTCTAACATTCCGATTTCTTTCATTATGCTTAGAAGATATACGTATATTGTCTGCTGTAGCCAAATCTCTGTCTAATTTATCTACATGATTTAGAGAAATGTTTATAAATGTAGTGCCACTGCATCAATTCCAAAGTTTGGCAGTAAGTCTCAACCCCACGTGTGTTTTTTTCACATTGTACACACACGGTGCATACGCACACAGTGTACCATTACTCCCATACGAGTTCTACAAGTATGGGTTCTTATCAGTTGCAAATTATGTCATTTATGTTATTATGTTGCTCTGCACAAATGTTAATAATTGAATATCCGCACAATGTTATATCGACCCATCGAGCTGCCTGGCTACAATTCACAATTTATCATTGACAGGCACACGCTCACTAGCTTGTTTGCGATGTTTACACCTTTACAAATTCATGCGTTGATATGGTGCTCGTGAATGTATAGTCTGTGTCAGTCACCAATAGATGTGACAGTGTCACGTGTGCGCAGGTAGATAATGAAGTTGTCCCTGCATCTCATACATGCAATAATGTGCAGTATGTATATAGTATGATGTTGGAATTACAATGAAGTCTTTTGAATGGTACAAGCAATATGGAGTTCATTGAAGGCTAGTACATGTGCCTGTAAAATAGGTTTATTTTTTGATATTGTAGTAATTAGTAAGATATAATTAACAACTGCAAAATAATTTAATTAGTTGAGTATTGATATATTCCGATTGTGCTGTAGTAAATAACCAGTATGGTATGAATGCCATGCAATGAGCAGTTAACACAAGTTTGAGCTAATTGCATCAAATTAAGTTTATTGAGTATGTAATTGAGTATGCAAGCAGGTAGAGGTAAGTTTCTGTGGTTGGATGGGAATATATGTAAGCCATTGTGGTAAAAACAAACAACATTGTTCTTATGCAAACAGAACTCAACAACAGACACAAAGGGTCTGACAGCAATTACCTTCATAGGTATACAATGTGTAAGACCATGCACCTGTACTCTGTATGCACATGTTTGTATATGTATAGGCTAGGGTATAGGCAAGGATCTATGCACACTTTATACCATATTCCAGGTATGTACAGTACTACGTGTTGGCCACCTCCAATACAGGCTGGGGTGTGTGATAGGCTAGTATCAGTATACAGTATACACATTATTACTGTAGCTTGTACATACATTTGAGGTATGTACCATGCACCTCAAATGCAGTCTACATACTGTACATGTATATAAGCTAGACTATAGGGTGTACACATTCTTGTACACTAAATATTTGTACTTCTTGTAAGTCAAACTTGAACACAGTATGTACATGTGTATGCATCGGCTAGGGTATATATGCTAGTAGGTACACAAACACCTGTACAGTACATGTACTATATTTGAGGCGGTCTTACAGTACATGAATTATAGCCCTTCTATACAGCTGCTAGATTATCAGTTCAATCTATATCCTACTTGAAGCATGCTACCTTTGGCTACCTGTACTTGAAACAATTAAGTCGTACGATATTGTCATAAAACTAGTGTTTCCATTTATTGCCTCAAGTCCTAGTTGTAGCAGAGAATAATTTAATATGATAATAATTTCTTGATTATGGACTAACAGCTTATCAGCTCACATTGAGACAAAAGAATGCTTCATCTGTGCAAAAATAATACTGCACGTACTGCCGTATATTGAGGAAATTTTTAACTGTACATGTACAGTATGGAACTTTTGATGTAACAAACTGCCAAATGAGAATCTAGATAAACTATTCCCTGGCTAGGGATCTACATCATGATACATTAGGTGCAGTAAATAGACATCTTACACTGCAGCATATTTGTAGTGTATCTTAGTGTCCATGAAATTTTACTTGCCAATTAATCAATAACACACAATAAAGAGGCATTGATCCTAGTGCCTACTAATGGTTAGGACAGTTTATATATATATATATATGCTTTGAAAGTAGTCAATTTTTAAACCTCTCTCCTCGTAGTAGTATCATGCAAAGTGTAACAACACATTTGGCCCAATTTTGTCGAATTTTAAGTCGTTCGCCCTCATGGTTCACCGATGATGTGCTTTGCATATCCAGCGTGCTTTTTTTTGTTTTGTTCGGCCTTCCTCAATACTCGAGATTGAGCCTAGAGACTGATATGATCTTCCCTCTAAACAAGGAGGAATCCAGGTATATTGCAGCCGCTCCAGGTCATGTTGGCTTTGAATTTTCCTCCCGCCGTCTCCGCTAATTGGAACACGGTTAACCGTCCGACCGGCCCAGGTGTTTAAATTAACAGCTCTGGTCCGCCGAAGCCGACGGATATCATTCAACGAAGGACGCGGGTAGCATAAACCTGAATCGTACGAAGATTAAAAATAGCATGGAGAGAGGCATGCATAGAGGGCACGCGGAATGCCAGGCGGGCGCGGGAGCTGTCTGACGTAACGACAGGACTACACCGAGGGGGCAGACATTCCAAGCTACATATCTGTCAAGCTTGAGTGGTTTCATCCGATCTGGACTAAGCCCAACTTGGAAGAGGAGAGAGAGAGAGAGGGAGGGGGGGGGGACTGATGTCAACCTTCATGTCCCCTAGTGACATCAATATTGACATTCAGGGTTTAGTTTGAGGATATGTTTTCGTGATCTAGTCAAATAGTCAATGTTGCGTGTGTGGAGGGTGTTTGTCTAAGTGTGTAGGAATGGAGTCATAGGTTAATTTCCGACAGGAATTAATGGATGCAGGAAAAACCAATTGCTTACAGTCACCCACTAGCATATCCCCTCCCCCATACTATGCAAACTTTTACCTATAGCTGACCTCTGACCCACCTCCATGACGAGGTCACATCCAGGTGACGCCACTCTCATATGGATGTGATGCCACTCTCATAACATCCTCTTGTAACTCTTGGTAACCTGACATGTGCAGTACAGTCAGTACTAGTATTATAGGGGGGGGGGGTGGTATTCAGAAACTCAATTTTTAAAAAAAAAAAATCAAAAAGTTTCAATATTTGTTTAGCATCTTCATGGTGTGTCTTATGTATTCCAAGGTTTAATATGCTGAAATATGTTTTAAACTGCTAAGCCCAGGTGATTACTCCCAATGGAAGATGAAATCTATACCAGCAGAAATGGAGGTGTACTGCAAGTTGAATTGATTGAACGTGGTAATATGGCGTGGTGGAGAATATCGTCAAGAATGTCTGTTGTAATGCGAGGGTACTCTACTTATGGTCAATCTGTTGTTAACTATGTTACCTACATTATAATCACCCACATGCATATACCATAGAAGAAACCATGCTTGCATATTCCATAGAAGAAACCATTCTTGAATATACCATAGAAGAAACCGTACAGGCATATGCAATAAAAGAAACCGTACATACATATACCATAAAAGAAACCGTACATGCATATCCCATTGAAGGAACTGCATGCTCTCACACCATAGAAGAAATCATGCATACATGATTTTACCATAGAAGAAACCATGCATGCATACTGTAGAAGAAACCATGCATACCATAGAAGAAAGTACCTAGATGGGGGGTTTGCTGCTAATTACCTTGCAATTTGTTGAGGAGGACAGGCCGCTGTCTTCCAACTTGACCTCGCTGTCTTCCAACTTGACCTCAGGTAGTTGGATTCCTTAATCCTCTCCTTGATCCTAAGTCATCATTGAAGGATTAATAATTTGTTGTGACAGCTAGGCGTAAAAGGACATAGGACAAACATGCTGCCGAATTTGAAAATACATTTTGGATTGCCTGTCAAAGTGAATTTATTCGGAGATTGTAATTGGCTGTAATTGTAAATGGTTCCGTGTCCGTTATCATGGTAGAAATGTTTGAATTATTCATGGTCAAGTGCGCTGAAAAAATAAGTATGTGTTAATCCAGGATGGTGTAAATAACTGTAGGATGGGTCGATGTGGAATTTCTATGGCCTCTCTAGTGCCTACTAGTACTAAACTTTTTGATAATGGTGTTTTCACTGTATTATGCTTACAAACTATGAAGTATTGCCACCCCACTATAACTCGGAAACTTCACTCTCACAACTTTTACCAGCCAATGTCTACTGTGTATATTTCAAGAGCATTTGGATACATGCAACCAATCAAACAAAATCTAGCAGTAATACCAAGTTAACTTCAAATTTATAGTAATTAGCCACAAAATAGTAGTGAACACTGTAGGCCCCCCCTGGAACCACCACTGCTATGCTACAGCCTACAGTATAGTCATACCACTCGTGTATACATATGTATTAATTGGAACGTATGTACAGTAATGGTGCATTGACTTCGCCCCCTCCCACAAATAAAAAACAATCCTACCACAATAAACCCCCCCCCTTAAATTGCAAAAGGTCTACACATTGTATATATATATCTCACACTTTCTCTACAGGTAATAGGTTTCACTTAGTAGACAAAACTTGAACATATGTCCATCCACCCAGCCTTTATCAGAAAACAGACAAACACGATTGTATCGATCTCGCCTGTGGGTGGGGGGCGAACTAGACAACTTTGTTCAAGAAATGGATTTTTAGCGAGGTGCTGAACCGTAGGTGTTCAGTAGCTATTGTTGGATGTTTATTATCTGATTTCAATGTGGTCCAAGCCAAATGACACCTCCTATTTCCTACGCATTCTATACAGCGTTTTGTGGCCCCTATAGGCAAACTTGTGTATATATATATATATATATATGTTTTAATACTCGTGACTGGTAGAGAGACAGGGTGTAGGTCCTCGCACTGGTAATCAGCGTATATGGGGCCTTAATACTCTTGACTGGTAGGCAGTGTATATGCTTAACTACTCACACTGGTAGGCAGTGTGTATAGGGCCTTGCTTGCTACTCAGACTTGTAGGCAGAGACCTGTCAATAAAAAAACAAAAATCTACCTTTACCCTTAGAAGACCAACACCCCAGGCTGCCGTGGTGATGAACTTGAAAGCAGCACACTCCAAACTAGGCATATAAACAAATTGCCACAGTAATACTTTTGAAACACACTATATAGGTAGAAGTAGGGAAAGCGTAAATTCAGGCTCTATAATATCTCTGGTAAATATTAGAATGATCGACCGATAGTGTACAGTGATGTCGTCAATGGTATCACCTATCCCTGTTTGTCGCCTAAATGTTAGCAATTTGCCCCCAAATCAACTGGAATTAGCTGCATTTCTTACAATTTTGATATGTACATTATAATTATGTATCCATGAATTGCTCTTCTTCATAATTGCCAATGTTGAAGATATAGGCCTATGGCTTGAACTTAGTTACAAGAATTTTAAAATTCATAGGTACCATAATTTGTATTCCTTCCATCACTCTACATACCAGAATTAGTGATCAACTCTCATTGAGAAACATTTTCATCAATTCACCAACTGACTGTATAATAATAGGCAGCAATATGCTTTCTGGCAATCTCTATGACGATTTGAGTGAGAGTTCCAAATAGTATATACTATAGGTGTTACTAATGGCGACAGGAAAATGATCAGATTTTACAACCAGCATAATTTCAGCAATTTCATTCAGGCTATTGAAGCTACAGACATGAGTTGTGTATTCAACCGTGGTGATGTTTAGCAAATCCTACAAAACCGGCTGATTGATTTTTATTCTTTTACATTTTCATAATTCTCATTTCTTCCTTGGTTGGGAATGCCTGGAATAAAAAAAAATGATAAACCCTGGATTACTTCTGGTATTAAAGAACTCAATTTCTCATAAGAATGTATTTACAAATAACAATGCTAACTTGCGAGGGTTGTTTCTTATGCATACCAGTGTTCTTAACTGTGCATTATTCATTCTGGACAAACAATATAATATTATTTGTCCAGAATGAATAATGCAGTTAAGAACACTAGTATGTAACACCATTCTAACAGCTTGTAAGTAAGCTTGGTCGGGTCATCCACACTTTAATCAAAGGCAAACAAAGGTCACGCTATTCAGTATAAGGCTCAATACTTTACAATGGTAACACTTGTTCTGACATTGATTATCTTGATACAACTAATCCCTTCAAAGATTTTTTTTCTCTGTTAGGTTGCAAGCTTAGTCAAAAGTTAAACCTATTTGGGCATCCCATTCCTTGTTCTGTTGTCACCACTGTCTGTGGGTGATATCCTTTAATTCCTAAATCTATTGTATTTCACTGTGGCAAGAAACAGTATTTTGTTTTCATAAGGTAATTCATTTATCGTAATATTACGCCTTTACTTTTCCCACTTTTGTTCTAACGTTCATTAGCTTCGTTAAAACTGTGCTTAGTTGTTTTTCTACTGTCCACAGGCCTTGGCATACACACTCGCCAACTTGTCATTGGCGACTAATTTTTGGCTAATGGCAACCAATAAATGCAATATGGTCACCAGTTTGGCAAGTGGCTTAGTCGCTAGAACAGTATGGTAAAATGCCAAATTAGCAGTGCAATAATACTGTAGAGCTAGGCTATATTGTACGTACTGTTTTCTTGTAACTATTTTATTAGCTTTGGCTGTATCCTGTACATTATATTTTGGACAAATGTATTGCAAACCTGCGGCGGTGTGATATTATTTTGGACGTAATAGAGAATGACAACAAACGGTTTTGCTTAGCGATCATGTGCTGTTTGTTTATCAGAACATTGCAATGTACGAAGTAGACTAGTTATATAGGCTACTGTATCACATAACGTTGGTGTCGAAGTTGACAAAATTGTGGGTGCATAAAAATGTGGGTGCAAAATGATTTGTTATGTAATAATGAAGCAATAGTTGTCTTTCTTAAAGTTTAGGAAAGAGTTTAGTTTATTCAATCGGTTATAAATAAATAAATATAAAGATAAATAATTTTACAGAATGCAAACAGAAAATGAAAGTCATTTTATACTGTACGTGGTGCAAGGTTAAAGCTGTGGCTGTCGTGTTTGGGGTTCACGACGAATTATTCCACATAATTGCATAAGGGTAAAAATGAATAATGATGATCTGAATGCAGCTGATAATTTCTGACCATTTAGCCATTTTAGCCTTACATTATGCTGTACTAGCAGTAGCAGTTAGGCCTATGTGGGTACAGATACACTTGTCTGTTGTTGCCAATGCACTCACTCAACGTTATACTAGGCTTAAGAAATTGGCGAGTGAATTTTACAATTTGGCGAGTAGATTTTTATACTCATTCCCGCCGAGTGGCGACTTATATCAAGGCCTGACTGTCCATCGTTGTTGTTAATTGTCTCAATTTTACGTTTTGTTATTTTTATGTACATATCTGTAGTAAGTTTGAAGTTTGAATCTTTCTACGTACAGAATTGATTTACATGAATGCATATATGGCCATGTGCAGACTATAGACTAGATTATCAAGTTATACCATGCAATTGGTCATGTACACACTATAGAGTATTGTGTTACATAATGTTCATTTGCAGTGGTGCGCTTCCATGGTGAGAGGTTGGTACAGTGGGGAAACATCGTTCAGCTATCCTATCCATACAGGTTTTGCAGACGGATCCTTCATAAAAGTCTATAAATTGCAATCAATCGTTTGGAACATCTCATGCAGACTTACATCCATTGTAAGCTTGAATGGTCTAAGGGCACTGGTTTGGATCACATTCAGATTACACTACACTACATCCACAGTATGCAGATAATGGTCTGAGGGAACTAGTTACAATCATCACATACAGACTATATCTATAGTATTTTAATGGTCTAAGGGCACTTGTTATCATCATATAATGCAGACTATATCTACAGTATTGGATTGGTCTAATGGCAGTGGTTATGATCATCACATGCAGACTATATCTACAGTATTGAAATGGTCTAAGGGCACTGGTTATGGTTATCCTCACGTGTATGCATACTATCTACAGTATATAGGAATGGTCTTAAGGGCACTACATGGTTAGGATCACATTCAGAATAACATGTATATCTACAGTAATCAGGCGGGTCTAAGAGCTATCAGATTACTTGCGTATATTGCCCCAAATGTTTGAAAAGTCACACATTCAAGTGTTTATGGTAAAATAATTTTGCCTCTAGCTAACATCCCATTGTCTCAGTGTGATCTTTCATATGGCATCAACATCTGAGAAATGGTGTAAGGTTGCACATGGTAGGGTAACATTATCAGAGACCAACTGGCAACAAGTGATGTCAATCTGTCACCATTGAAACAACATTCCAGTTGCAGTTTAATACTGTCGTTGTATGAAAGATAGAGGGTTCGCTGTGGATTACATTTGTAACAATGAAAACATTAGTAGTAACATTCATGGCATATGCTCTTGAGACAGAGTTACATTGCTGTAATGGCGAAGAATCATAAACCTGTGGATAAACTGAAGAAGTACGAAAAACAATTCAGTTTGTAAATGACTCAAACTAAATTGCAGCTGGCATGGTCTGCTGATTAAAACGCTTTTTCCGTCTGACCTGGCGAGAGCATCAAACATAGCCGTCTTTCACAGCCGTGTCATGCAGAGCTCGTCACTGGAGTTGCCGAACCAGCTTTTCTTTTTAGATGACATAGAGAGATCTGCCAATGTGCAGTTGACAACACGGGAAACATTGATCCTCCATGAAAGTGCAGTTTCGCTGTGTTCTGTACGAGTGAGTGACTTGATCGGTGCATATTACAGGCTACACATTCTGATACTTGATTGTTGAAGGGCCATCATATGTCTTCTGTGAGAGTCCTGTCTATGATACAATACATACAATAACTGATGACAGATTGGATGTAGCTGATGGGTTCAGATAAGAGGTCATTCATCATGGTCATCAAAAGGTGAATTACAAAATACTTCATACCCCTCCTCCCTTTTATTTGAAATTGTACGTTATCAGAGTCTTATTAGCTGTAAAATAAGATCAAAATTTGATTGAATAAGCACTATCCAGTCAGTCACAAAGCGACCATTAATACGACCCATTTGGGTGTTTTAAGGCTAACCTATCACGTGTACATTAGGCCTATATTTGAGGTGGTCTGTTGGCCTCTTCCATGCCTGTTGCTGACTTATTATAGTTCTATATCTTAAATATCTTGCATAGTAATTCAAGACTTCATACTACTATATAAGGCCTGCATACCTTCCTTGTAGCAAATGTAATTAAAGCATGTTAAAAGGCTGCTATTTGAAATCAAAATTGGTAACTTTGCAACATCATGACCCTAAATGGTTTAGTTTTACACGGTATTGTAGTAGTTATCAATGAAATACGTAAAAGAGAGAGCATACAATGTAAGTTACTAAATTGCATCAAAGTAAGAAATTATAAATAAGCAAAATGGATGGTGGAATGGTAGGTAGTTATTGTAGCCTGGAATGGTGTAGAATGAGACTAATGTGTATATATATAGTAGTAGCTATAGTTACTGTAGCATTGATTGGTGTAGAATGAGA
>JAODAG010316346.1:0-12068 GCA_027574785.1 Orphnurgus asper | reverse complement strand
GTGCAATATTTTATTCCCCTGCTAGTTAATCCAGCAATATCGCCAGTGGAATTTGTCAGGCATTACAACCTTTTGGATTGGTCGGCTAAAACCAATTATGAACGATCACAAACCTCTGTACAAACATTGGCCGAAAGGAAAGAAAAGATCGTTCGAAGGTATTCCTTGGTGGAAGAATTAGCGTCCCAATGAACCCGTACAAAATGTACATGTTAGTGCAGGTAGTAGTTCTGCTACTCAAGCCGAAAGTGTAAAGTTAGGCGAAACTGTGTATACTCACTAACTCAGCCTACAGTGGGAGAAGTCAATGTAAGCCTAACATACATATATGAAGAGAGTGACTGACATGTTGGATGGACATGAGAAAGATCTTGTCACGAAGCAACTTCATCAGAAAGCATCCTAACTGCAGGATTGACTCAAGCATGAAGGAACGAACTGAAGTGGCAACTGCTTATACATCTTGCGAGAGCCTTGAGTCAACTGTGAATGAACTGCATAAATGTGAAACGGGTAATCATTTGTTATTTTCATATTATTAGAAATTTAACTGCAGTACTGCTGGTAAAGCCTAGCCTGCTTGTTTAAAGTTTGTATTGTACTACACAGTACAGTAAGATAAGCCTGGCTGCATGGAACGTATGTTTTCCATACGACAATGATTTACCCCAAAGGTTAATCAATAATTTTACGCCACTCCGGAATGTTACAGAGATTAACAAAAGTTATGTCATGATAAACATGCATTTGCAGAAACTTGTTGACTATATGCCATGCCAAAAGTTGTGATGTATGCTGTACCGCAATATTTGTTGTCGTATAATTTCATATGTAAAATATTATTATGTGATCATAGTTTTAGCCAAATATCTATATTGATTTAGGGTTCTTTTGCTTTACCTCTAGTACTCTCAAGCTGAAAGAGGATACATATCTGAGACGTGGCTTCAGCAGTCCATTATATTTTTAATGTTTGAAGAAATCATACCTACAAACTTCAAGCCGTCAACGTTCCTCAAGATCTTCTGTATGGAATAAACGTATGAGTTTCGCCGATAGAGAAATTGGTATTGGTAGGGATGCAGTAAATGTTATGGCTGACATAATAATATCCCCCATGGTGTAATCCACAAAGTCATGGAATGACAACAACAGAAAGGCTTTAGATGGCAGCAAAGGTAGAAATAGCTAAGAGGTTTGAAGAAGCAAGGCAGAGGGTTCGGATGAAATACCGACTGGACAAGAAGGTGTGACGTATGCAAGTGGAGTTTTCAATGAGCTGGGACCACTGAATATGGCCAGGGCACCAGAAAGAGGACAGTTGCAGTGAAGAAGAAATGAAAAGGGACTAAAATTGCAAAGATTGCCAAAAAATAAGGCCCAAAACTGGAATTATACAGCGCACAAACTTCAATCGCGTTTTACCTCAAAACTGTCAAGTTTGAACTAAAAACACTAAAACTTAAGATCTACCCACGTAATGCACATGTGCTCTATCATGCTATGATAGCTTTTCCCTAAATGTTTACCTTTTTGGAGTTTTTATGTACTTTTTAATGTATTTCATTATTTTGTTGCCATGGTAACATGATTTGGTTTAATTAAAAATGGAATCATTAAATTCATTCTCACATTTCCTTCATCCACCCTGGCCGCCATTTACTTGAACAGCCTAGAAGAAGAACATATGACATCAACTTCAAATTTATCATCAAAAGGTTACCACCTTATCTTTTCTGCTATCCATTCCTAGAGATTCAATCCTCTCTTTACTTTTTTGAAGAAGATAAGAGCAAAAAATTAAATTTCTTAATAGAGGGCGCTCTTCAAGTGAAGGGCCCCCTTAAAGATACCGGAGTAGAAATGTAGACACGGATGCTAACATTCTTTGTATTCACTTAATTTACCACAGAAATGCCAAGAGATGGAAGAGGTAATGAAATAAATGAGATGCCAATCCTATCAAGTATTTATTAAGTAATATAAGAGACGTTTAAATGTGTGCACGAACGTTTACAAATTTGAAAAAGGTGTAAAATTACGATTTTGCCCCACCGAAATTTCGAAGTTGTGGGACAATTGAGAACTTGCCAGTGTCCCACAGCGGGAGGACGTCGACCAATGCGGCCTCATTTGCAGGGCATTGAACTGCACACGACGAAGTCTGCCGATAAAAGACTTCTTGATTGGCTATCACCACACCCGAGGCAGTTTGGGTTCAAGAAGGAAGACGAGGTCAAAGAAAGGAGGAGCCTTATGCCATCAGAACACCGTTGGGATGGACAGTCATGGGTCCTGCCTCACAAGAGGAACAACAAAGACACGTTTGCGGTGCATCACGTTTCGGTAGACTTGTTAACAAACACACGAGGAAAAGAAAGACAAAGCAAACAACGGCACTATTACAACTGCGGTGCAAAGCAAAAGCCCATACTAAAAACAGGACAAACAGTCGGAATCCAACCATTAAGGATCTGCCAAAGAGGAAAAAGCACGCATGCTGAAACAAGTTAACATTCCACAAGTAATAAGCTTTTGGGAACTAGATCATGACATTGGAGACGACAAAACAAGTTTGGGTGAATCCGTCGAGGATAGGACAGCATTATCGACCGTGAAGAAGACCCTGTTACATTGGTTAACGGGCGTGCTATGAAATTGGGTTTACACGGCGGTGCTATCTTCCAACTTTGCCGAAATCAGACTTCAACACTTGAAGAGAAGACCTCCAAGAAGGATAAGACACTGCATATACACAGCTAGTATACATCCACTGTGGAGAGTTACATCCAAGAGGGAAATGCAAAGCAGGTAGACATGCAATTCCAGATGTCCTGAAGTGGGACCAACATGGTATCTTCCTCATCACCTAGTAACCCATCCAATGAAGCCCAACAAGGTTTCGTATGTTATTAAAATGGTATTAACGGATATGATTTATTTTCTCATCGGCGAGAGGGACACAAGACCAATTTACAACTCATAGCTCTTTAGGTGCAGAGATTACTGCATTCACAACCAATTAGAACTTAAAACTCTCAGGTTTAACAATTCTTAGGTTTACTGTCTGCTGCATTCACTAACCAATTCCAACTCATAGCTCTCAGGTTTACAGTCTGCTGCATTCACGTTGCTCATGATAGGGAAACGTTTTACATGCAACTACACCGGCCATCCAGGGAATTTGTAGTTAATGTTTGAAATTACGTTTTCCAGAGATGGCTTCCAAAGACAGAATGAACGGCAGCTAAAGAAAACAGATGATAGATCTGAAGGCAGATAAAGAAGAACGAATACAAAACACCAGGGAAATGTTCAGAATCTATAACAAGGAGATTGTGTCAGGGCTAAATACGAGGATTTGCTCTACGAGTAAGTCATAGGAAGTTTATATTCAGAAACTGATCCATTTCTCTGATGGTGCAGCATCACAATATAAGATTAAGTAAAATTAACAACTTTGTTGATGCTTCAATTCTCTAGTACAGACTTTGGGTTTCAGACAGAAACATTTCTTCGGGAGTCGCCAAGGCGGAAAAGGTCCCTGTGACAAGGATATAGGGGTAACTGAAAAAACAAGTTGGACTAGATATTAACGCAAGACGTGTAAGAGGTGGGCCAATGGGCTCAAGATCTCTTTCTTTTACGTCCAACATAATTTAACAAGACCAAAAGGTGGTGGAATTTAGCAAGACCAAAGGTGGGGGTGTCAATTACTGAGCATGTCCACTCAGAGAAGGAATTACTCTACGTTCGCCCATAGGGAAGTAAAATCAGAATAGACCGGACATAACAATAATTGTTAATCCCGTAAAGAATACCCAGCCGACCCCACTGGCTGGCTATGTGGAATGGAGCCATACACGTTTGGTAAAGGCCAAAAAAATTAAGCCGTTTCTGCGAGGATGATTTGGCAAACAGAGATTGAGGGAGGTGGACCAGCCTGGCTTGGAAGGAGTCATCGGAAAGAAAAATCCCACCAGGGCTGTAAAACATGCAACAGAAAGGCTTGGATGTGAACCCACCAGCCTTTTATTGTATAAGTGTTTCTTAAATACAAAAATACAGATGCCCTGAAGGGAGAGAGACGGGTGTCGGGCTAAATACGAGGATTTGCTCTACGAGTAAATCAGAAGAAGTTTATTATTCAGAAACTGATCCATTATTCTCTGATGGTGCAAGCATCACAATTTAAAAGAAAGATTAACAACTTTTGTTGTTACGACAAAAGTCTCTAAGTACAGACTTTGGGTTTCAGACCCAGAAATATTTCTTCGGGAGTTGCCACGTACGGAAAAGGTCCCCCATGACAGGACCGCTACTGCATTGACTGTGGTATGTTTACTGTTTTCTTTACTCCTGTCTACGGAACTTTAATCAATGAAATTGTGCTGTGGTGAAGAGTTCTCTGATTATCTGGTCATTAAAGCTGTCATAGTATCAGTTTTTATTTTTCTGTTAGACATGCTGTAATAAGTAACTGTAAGATCATAAGTAACTGTAAGATCTCAATTGTTATATTTTAGGTGTAAAAGTTGCAGGATACAACTAGATATAGAGAAGGTTAAGAGAATAATGGTAACATTTAGGCATATATTAAAAGTGCTAATAGTATATGTTACAATTACCAAACACAATCTGTTCTACCCACAGTTGATTTAAATACTTTGGCAGTTTGTAGCGGAACTAAAAATCAAAATGTCTCCTAAAGTTAGCCTTTTACAAATTTATTTCCCATTACTTTCTTCAATATAAATTATACAGATATTCAACTGGATGATCTGATAAAACCTATGTTAGAGCAGAACAGAATTTGGGGGGGGGGGGAGAAGATGGTCCAGCGGCTTGCTGAAATCCCGCAGCATTGTTGTTCAGCGAAAACGAGTACGGGAATCTCTACGACGTGTTGATCCTGAAGGTTCATACATTAGATGCATTTTCTTATTTGGGTGGTGGGAACCACATTATTAGAATGATTTGTCTTGACTTTTTATCTGAAGGCCGGTATCCCACGCGGACTTACATAACATTGCTTATCGCGATTGAGGCCTCGCACTACATCAAGGCCAGCAACCATATATGCCCCAGCTGATAACTGAGGGTAATCTTCCCCCTCAAAACTCATAATTTCATGCTGGGCATTTAAAAGCTCTCCTTGTTATTGTGCTTGTTATTGTGCTATTGTGCTATTGTGTTATTGTGCTTTCTGGACAGTTAGCTTTATTCAATTCAACTGCATTTTCTCAATTATTTATACGAAGCTTATCCCGTCATCAGCTCAACTATAATTGTCGAAACTAAGAACTTTCAACGCTTTTCTCCTGTTTGGGAGATTTAAACATGACTTTTTGTGATAGGTCTCTTATATGCATGGTGTTTGGTGCCTAACATGCAGCCTGTTTCTTGCAGATTATACAGGATATGTGGTTTCATATCGGGGAATAACTGTATCTGGGGTGCTCCGCATTAGATGTTCTCTACGACTATTTTGAACCTCTTCCAGTGCAAACTGTTGTCGCCTGCAAATAATTGTTTTAAGCATTTTTTTTTTATAATATATTTTACTATTTTTATTTTCCAAGGAGAGGTTGTTCCAACAACCAAAATTTATACAACGTCTAGTATTGGCTTTTAGAGGGAAAGTGTAAACAACTAGTAAAAACAAATAAATTGCATCTGTCTTTCTTAGAAATAGACCTAATAATTAAATGGCGACGAGGATGGGATAAGTAACAAGGTTTAATCCGAAAAAGTAAATACCCAAGCCGATACAATGTCATAGATGTAGGACAAAAATAGAGCAGTTTCAATCTTTCTGGAGATATTACCAGCATGGCACCGCGCTGGAAACGTGCGCTAGGCTTTTACATAGCAAGGAATGGGGAATTACGTGTGACTAAACAAAAGAGGGCAGTATTGTTGCTGCACACAGCTGGACTAGACATGTTACAGGATTTGTTCCACAACACTCACTATACCACAAACTGTAACAAACAGAAAACGAACCTCAACAGAGTATGATAAATGGCATTAAGCACAGTAAAAATTGGATGTGTACTTCACCCCAAAAGTGAATATTCCATACGATTATGAGAGACAATATTTCGCCAGGAAAACTCGGGAGGGCGGAATCAGAGTCGGTTGAATCAACATCGTCTCAGGATTAACGAGACAGGTTGCAAATTGTAATTTCAGGGGAATGACATTACAGGAACACATTCGAGACCAGGTTATTGAAAATGTTGTAAATCTTCGAACCTAAAACGTAAATTGTTGTCTAAATGCACTTAACTATAACGTTAAATGGGTTGCAAGAAATAGCACGAGCTATGGAAACAGCCGTGGAACTTAGGGAGAGACCAACAGAGGTAAATATAGTTAAGGAAAAGGAGGCTAGGAGTCCCAAGCCGAAAGGCCTATATGGTAATAACTACAGAATACAGCAATCAAAAACGGGGGAAGGACTGGGGTAGCACGCAGTCAAACAAATAGAGGGCCGATAAAGCCCGACAAAACAATTGCAGGGAAATTATGACCGTGACCAAAATTGCCCCGCAAGGGACGCGCCCCGTTTGTACTAAATGTAACCTCCGTGGATGCTATCCAGCTCTATGTAAGATAAAACGACACCGTATTCAAGGTGGTAAAAGTAAAGGGGTCCCATAACAAACTCTTCACACCCTTTCAAAGACCTTCAGGTATTTGAAAAAAAAAAATCCAAAAAAGGGTACGACGATATTGTTGTTACGCTTAATTAGGTTATATTAGCTAGAGTTGAGCACATATACACGCATACAAAATGCATGCCATTGATTAAAAGTTTAACTGCTTATTTACTTAAATGTGTCGTAAAAGTTATTCTAGAGACTACAAAAGTTTTAAAAAAAAGGGGCTTAAGAAACATATGTGAAAGTGAAAGCAGGTTACTTTTATATTTTACTTTATATTATTGTACTGCTTAAACAATTTGCTCACATTTTTGTTTCGTTCATTAGGTTCTAGCGGAGAAGTTTTTGTCATGCTTTAAAACAGAATAGGATTAAATGATCAGTTAACAGGGATGTACATTTGCCAACTAATTTATGTATGTATAAATAACACTCTCCGGACTCGGAAGTTAAAGGAGACGAACAAACATGGCCGCTGTTGCCAAAAAGTATATGAAACGTCTGGCAGTCTTTATAGAAATAGAACCTAATTAGGTGTCACATGTTCAGCAGTTGGCTGGTGCCAGGAAGTTCCCATCCAATAGTGTCTGGATAAAAAGTTCCAATAATTCAGGACTCCTGGACTCAAAAGTAAAATTTCTGTTACACAGTGGTACGTACTACTTAAGGTAATAATACAATGTTTGTGCTGCACATGACCATGCAACAACCCCCAGGAGATGTGCAACCCCCAGTTGAGAGGTGGAAGTTAAAGGTGGAGAAATTAATGATACGGGTTGCCTACCGAGGGGTGTGTCAAAATAAATCTGGCCAAATCCACCACCAATGGTTCGGTCAAATTCCCTATCTGAGGAGTGTTAAACTAGAACGTTTGGTGTAAGTGACACGCAGTACCATGTAATGGGTCCATGGTCCCAGGGTCCATCTTACTTAACTGACAGGAAGTCTCAATGCTGTTTCATATTGTTAACTGTGAAAACTCATGGTAAAGCACATTTTTTCAATACTTATTTGCCTCTCTGAAACAAGGACAAGTACTTTGATTTATAAAGTAAATAAAGAACCAAGTTAAGGGACTGGCTATAATTATCTTTGGCTCTATGAGGTAACAAACAGAGCCTTGTCTTCATATACAGTCTTACTTTGATTGTACATATTTTTCGTAGAGTTCTTCCCGAGCCTTGTTTGCAGTCTCCAAGTCTGAGGTAAAACTCTGTAATCTGTCTTCGCTGTGCTGATACTTTGAAGACACGTCACTCAGCTGTCTCTGGAGGTAGTCCTTGTCCTGATGCAGCAGAGCAGGCTCCTGCTTCTGACCCATAAACTACGGAGACAATTTAAAGAATGGGTGAAACATTTGAAACAGTAAGGGCCGGTTTACTGCACTCACAACTGATGTGATGTGGAAATTCTTGCACGATCTTCAAAGAACAGTACATGGTAGTAAACAAACCTAGACGTCCCCATTTGAAGAGGATTATATACAATGGATCCTTAACTCTCGTTGATCCGTTCTTGTCTAATAATTAAACATAACTTTAAAAGACAAAGTAACAAAGAGAGAGAGCATTCCTCCTTCACGAACCACATAAGAACAGCTTGGCAGGTAAAATTTGGAGATGGGCACTCTAGATGACCCGAATGACAATATCCAGTTTGGAGGGCCTGCAGGAAGACCAATTTCATGTATCCGGTGCTGTGACCACATGGTACCAGAAGCTGGCCAGACGACCACATGTCCAACCATACGGTAGAAGAGTTGATGCCAGAGAGCACCTGTAGACGGAGATAATCAAAGAGCCTACTGAGAGGATGGAAGGAGAAAGTTGAAGAATAAATCGAAAGAGAAAAAACATTAATGTTCATGTAATATATCAGTAATAACACTGATCAAATCATTGAGATTTTGATTGGGGACAGTAGGATTTCTAGTGCTCTGATTGGCCAACAATTTGAACAGATCGAGATGTCTAATACTCAACCACTGCTAACTAGCAGTGATACACATTATTGGGGGTGGGTGTTTTAGGACAATTTGCACTTACGTTTTACAGCTTACCAAGATTCTGCAAACTAAGCTGATTATGGTTCCTGTTCCAAGACTCAACCGAGACAACCGTATGCAACCAACGCAGCGGTCATTACTTGGATAAAAGCACTAACATAGATGACTACACATAACAAGCTTTGGCAGTATATATGGTAGGTATTTAAATCCATCAGTGAGGTACATCTATCCACTGCTGCTGCTTCCTGATGATGTCTAGGTTCTTCCTCTTGATGGCAACACATGCCTAGCTGGGTGCATCCTCCTCTTGGGTGGGGGGTAAGCTCCATAAGAGACATGGGCCCTTTTCTCTGCTTCAGATTCGTCTATCGCTATAAGCGAAAAAATGGCAAAACTACAGTGCATCACTTATGATCTCACTGTACATTCCATGTGTTTGTCCATAGATATGATAGTCTTCACCACCTCACCATATATATTTTCCAAAGACAAGAGTAAAAAGTGTTATAGGTATTATACAAAACTAAAAACAACTTTTCAACAGGCTAGCTTCTAACCTCATTGGAAAAAAGGGTGCGAACTTGATTATTTTCTCTCTGACCACCATTATAATGGAGGCAGTTTCACTGTTGGCCTGTACAATTATTTAGACCTTGTGCAATCAATCAATAGTCTGAGCTCTTTGATGAATTCTGTAGTCATGAAGCACCTTGGTCACGACCTGCCAGGAATTTCATAGAAATCAGAAATATATTTCAAATCGGGCTTTGAATTATCTGGGAGAGACGAATGTGAGGCGTGTCACTACTGCAATTCCTTGACTTGATACATAACACTACTGCAATTCCTTGCCTGTGATGCATGACACATTAGTCATAATTAGCATGTGATACATGTTAAGTCCTAATTAACCAAACCTGTGGATGCATGACACATATGGTAGTAATAATTATCCAAACCGTGATGCATGATAGTCCTAATTCAACAGTGTGATGCATGGCACACGATAGTCATAAACTAGAATGAAATAAGATTCTTTCCATATTTCAAGGTAAACAATTCTTTGACTGGTAATTTTCTTGATTCCTAAATACCAGAATCCTGGGGTGATGTAGGTGATATTACCTCCAGTCATGCCTTGACATAAATTTTAAAAACAAGTCGCCACTTGGCGAGCGTGACTAAAAATCTACTCGTCAAATTGTAAATTTCACTCGCCTAGTATTTCTTAAGCCTTGTATAACGTGATGCGTTGGCAACAACCAACAAGTGTATCTGTACCCACATAGTCCTAACTGTTACTGCTAGCAGTACAGCATAACGTTAGGCTAGGCTTCAAATTACGTTAGCCTTCCCCAATGCAAACTTATTTTGTCAAATAAAGGTTTCGAGGAATAGCCTACACATGTGCAACAGGCTATGGAATGCATGTACACCTGACTATATAGGATAACTTGTGTACTAGGTATACATAGTAGTATAGTGTCTTGGCCTAATGACCATGTCTAAAGCATTGATTCGGAGGATATGCAGGTTACTTTTGTGACCAGCAACATCTAAACTTCCTGACTTACTCGTAGCGCAAATCCTCGTGTCTTGCCTGACACACATATCTCTCTCCTTCCGGATTTGTTTTCTCTCGTCCTGATCTGCCTTCAGATCTATCATCTGTTTCTTAGATTCCTTTCGCTGTGTTTTTGGAAGCCATCTCTGGAAAACGTAATTCAAACATTAACAAGAAATTCCCTGGATGGCCAGTGTATAGTATAGCATCGAAAACGTTACCCTATCATGAGCAATGTGAATTAATTAGTTAATGAATACAGCAGACTGTAAACCTGAGAGCTGAGTTGTACTAGCGAATGCAGGAGACTGTAAATCTAAGAGCTTTATAGAGTTGTAATTGGTTATTGATTGCAGCAGATTATAGGTCTAAGAGTTTTGAGTTCTAAATGCAGCAGACTGTAAATCCTAAGAGCTATGAGTTGTTATTAAGTTAGTGAATGCAGCAGATTGTAAACCTAAGATTGTAGGTCTAAGAGTTATGAGTTCTAATTGGTTGTGAATGCAGCAGACTTTAAAACCTAAGAAGTTCTAATTGGTTGTAAATGCAGCAGACTGTACACCTAAGAGTTCTGATTAGTACATGTGTGTGTGGCAGACTAAACCTAAGAGCAGTACGAGTTCTAATTGGTTAGTGAATATGTTATGAGAAATCGTTTGAAGAAAATGTCAACCAAAAGATGGTATATATATATACTCCATGCAAGACCATGTACTGACATCAAATATAGGATACATGCATAGTTATGAAGTATGATAGGTTGAGGGTTAGGCTAGTATCGGCATACAACATGTACATATACCTCAAATATAGGATACATACACGAGTATGTACTAGTTAGGGGATAGGCCGGTATCTACATACACATGTACATACACTGTATTTGAGGTATTGTCTCACATGAAGCAGTAATTGGTCCTAAACTCCATGGAGCTGTTCCATTAATATACTAATGAACCTGTCAAAATAGACCATGTGACCCCAGATGTGTGACCCTCTGACACTAGGACATGGACTTTGATTTATAAAGTAAAAAACCAAGTTAAGGGACTGGCTATAATTATCTTTGTCTCTATGAGGTAATAAACAGAGCCTGGTCTTCATATACAGCCTAATTTAAACTTACCTTGATGCTACATATTTTTCGTAGAGTTCTTCCCGAGCCTTCTTTTTTTGGTCTCTATGTCAGAGGGTAGAAGCTCTGTAACTGCAAGTCCGTCTTCGTAACGTCCCTCGGCTATCTCTGGAGGTGGACCTTGTCACGTAGCAGAGCAAAGCTCCTGGCTTTTGATCCATAAACTACGGAGATGATTGCAAAAATGGGTAAAACATTTTAAGCATGCAGTAAGGGCCGGTTTACTGAACTCACAACTGAGTGTGAATGATCTCAAAGAACAGCAACATTTCCATCAAAGCAAGTGTTCTGATTGATTTATGATATTATACCACAATTTTATGAACCGAACATTAAACCTCAACATGCAACTTCCAGCTCCAATGGGTGCCTTGCTTCAATCATACAACTTCATATAAATTAGATGAACAATGGGCACAAACTGCTAATTAGTCTTTTATTAAGATTACAACCATGCATATACTTTTGTTTCAGCTTCATTTAATATTTTTATTGTCATTATAGTCCGGTGACACATTAGGGCTAAATTTAAATACAAAATCTGTTTGGGAATTTGATCTAGGATAGTCATTGAGAACTGGTCCAATAATTTATGATACGTTAACATACCTAACTATCATCTGGAGTATGCTGTTCAGGCATGGAATCCATATTTGGCTAAGGATAGGTTTATTCTTGAACGTGTTCAGAGGA
>JAODAG010316313.1:0-12074 GCA_027574785.1 Orphnurgus asper | reverse complement strand
ACACATATATATATATATATATATATACACATATATATATATATACACATATACACATATATACATATATACATATATACATATATACATATATACATATATTGTAACAAATTGTTAATTCATGATGGGGTGAGTTATGCCATGGTGTCCATCTTCTTGTAGAAGATGGAGTGAGTTACGCAATGGCATCCATCTTTCTTTAGACGATGGGTTGAGTTATGCCACAGTGTCCCTATTTTTTTAGAAGAGGGGTGAGTTATGCCGCAATGTCCCTCTTTCTTTAGAAGATCGGGTGAATTATGCCGCAGTGTCCCTCTTTCTTTAGAAGATGGGGTGAGTTACGCCACGGCATCCCTCTTCCTTTAGATGATGGGATGAGTTATAATACCAGCCATGCCTCTCCTGCTGTTGATTAAACCTCCAAAAATAGACATTTTCCTGTCGTCTCGACTGCAGTACGAATTCATCTTTGGAGAGACCTATTCTTGTCTCTATTCTACTCGTGTTTCAAGACAAAATTACAGAGATAATCATTCTCGTATCGAACATGCATCTTGTCAGTTCCGATGCACCGTAAGGCTTTTGGAAGAAAAAACGTAACAATAAAGCCTCCCAGTTTTGTAAGACGGTTATATTACAGGGACGGTTACAAGATTTAATATCGGAAGTTCACCGTAATGGCTCCCGTACCAAAAACCAAAGTAAGTGTTCAAAGCTCATTTCTAATTTTTTTCTCTTGAATATTTGAATAAAAAAAAAACCCTTTTGGTTTCCAATTTCAATGATTGATCCGCATTCCTCTAGTGGATCGGAAGCACCATTGGGCGAATTCTTCTCTTACTTAGACACTCTGTGGTATTGTACATTTGTTTGTTCGTCTGTGGTACCCATTGATTGAGGTAGCTACAGATCCTCCATCGGTCGTCCTCGGTTCAACCCCCTGGGTTCGAGATTTATGGGTTTTCTCTTAAAAGATGGTCTTTGTTTAGATTAGTAATTTATATGTAAACTTGTGGTAAACTATGTTACAAGTCAAGCTTTTAAAAGTAAGCTTAATGTCTTATGTCTTAGGTGAACAATGCTTCAGGCATCCTATTGTCCTAATCATATTGTATATCGATGGTTTGTAAAAAGTTTTTAAGTGTGCTTGAGAATTTGTTGGGGAGATAATTTGTATGGCAAGACAACGTTGCATTCTTTTCTACGTTATGTTGAAATTCTGTATAAAGTTTGAAAGTTTTCCTTTTAATGATGACTAACCATAGAAGTGTCAAAGGTACATGTCCCGCGACTATTGCCATCAACAGTACGTTCCAGCAAGTAGGACTTCAGGTTGGAATAATTTTGAATACATCATCCTTATACCATCGATTACATATTCGCAGATTTGCATGTGGTGTTATTAAATCTCCGAGGAAAGATTTTCAGTTGAAATTGCTCTCCACGTGCATTTAAAATAACTTCGTCGGAACGAGGGGCTGAATAAATATTCGCCGGTCTGCCGGCTGTGAAATTTTTACCGCTGATTGATGCAACAGGTGCCGGCCTTGTGTTAACATTATCCTTGATCCGCCACGGACTCCCAAAAAGTCGCGTTTTCCTAGCGGAAATGTCACAGCTAGCCATGCACTTGAAGAACTAGATCAGGGATATATACAGAGAGGACGACGAAACCAAAACGGTCTATAACTATCGACCACAATCTCCGAGAGTCGATATAGCGGCTGTCGTTCTTCGGCCGCGGCTTTTCTCGAGGGGAACACGAGACTGCGGCGGTTCCGCTAATGGACCTCATAATTAAAACCATCATTCAAACTCTCGGATGGTCCTTCCAAAACTCTTTGTCACCATACTAATGTTCAAGTGGGGGTGGTGGTGGGGGGGGGGGCACTGAGATAGATACCAGGAACAACAGTTTTTTATTTTTTTATTCCTTTCACTCTTTTATTGGTTAATCCCTCCCCTTACGACGAGTCGGCGGGTGAGGCCATGTCAGATCTGGGAGGATGTTTGTTATCATAGCGTTGGTCGAGAGTCGTCGTCCAGGAATGACGTCAGCGGGTGACGTCAGCGGGTGCCAAGGCAGAGTCCGGGGGGCTCTGGAGGCGCAGGGGAGCAAACCATGCTTTTGATAACGACGCTCGGGGAATATACGATCTCGATAGATGTACAACGTTCGGTACGGGACACATGGCGGTGGGCGGTGGTCGGGGGGAAGGAAACCTGCCGAGACCGGCATGTGGCAGGCTACAGTTAATTTAATTTCTAAACTGTAACGACAAAGCGTCGAAGGAAACGATAGCGCATTTTGGGGTGCCCACCCATTCTCATATTCAGAATAAAATCTGTCATTGGCATGAGCAGAAATAAGAATTCCCTGTTCCAACAAGCTTATGAGATGGACACATATCCTATACCACCCGTTGCAATTTACATTTGGACGGCTTATTCGGGTGGACCCCTTCCGGCTTCTTGGCGTCTCATGCAGCATACGTTTCGTTGAAGCGACCCAGCGAGAACTGTTACCGACGCGCCCTTGAGCGGTGCACGTGGGGCTCGACACTGCACTGCTCACCAGGAAAATTTAGTCCTCCGGCGAATAAATGTGCCATGGCGGACATCATTTGGAAACCTTAGCTACTGCCAATTGTTTTGCTTCAATATACTTAAAAATTTTATCCCGCAAAATCCCTTCGCATGTCATTTGAATGAGAAATTTGAGAGCTTTCCGTACATACATATTACTTTCCCTGAAATACCAGTATTATACTATCCGTCATTATTTACTTAAAATTTTTAAAATATGGTTAATTTACACGAAACGCAACCAAATATTCATGGTGGGCAATCTTTCAGAAGCCATCAGACTTTGCAACATGCGTCATCAAATTCCTTCGCACGGCGTTCGAAAGATTGTGAAATGGTCTTTCACCTCATGTAAACTTCACGGTGATTGGATATCATCTTCCACCGTCACTTTGCCCATCCAATCAGCAATCTCGTTCTAAATTGCCGTATAATTCATTGACGAACTCGAAAGCTAACTATCACATTGACATAACATAGGTACAGTAAACAGTCACTAAATCGAACTAAAGCTTAAATTATGCTGCTGTTTTTTCTATAAAATTTCATGCTTCTACTCAATATTATCATATTTTAAAATGATTGTTTGAATCCTCGAAGTGTTTTATATGAAGTCTTTTGGTTGAATTATCTGCAGTTTTAGAGAAAACGTAAGTATTAAATGATGAAAATTGATTATTGAACGACGAATTCCTATGGATTAGTCCATCGTGGAAATGGGGAGGCCAACATGAATCAGTGAGAATTTAGTGTATGACTCTGAGTGTGTATTGTAGGCTAAAAGTATGCCAGGCTAGCTACAGTACAGTATATATTGTTGACGACTATATTGTATCAAAACAGCTGAAAATGAAATAAACCTCAAACTACTGTAAAGAGAAATTTATATTATTGTTGACCCGACAAGATAATGGACTAGCCCAAATATCAATTCTGTTGTGGTGCACAGACTTCACGGATAACTAAAACCGCAAGTATTGGGAACTCACAATGCGAAATTGCCTGGTTTAATGGGAAAAGGAATCCCTATGAGATCATTGAAAAGATACGGTAGGCATGTGGGGCCGTCAGATTTGAAATTAACCCTCAAATCATGCCCGCGCTACGAAGCAACATACAATATATACATACATACTGTACACCCTTACATATACCCATACATGAACAAGTTGTCATATTCATCAGATGTATTTTAGTTATGCAAATCTCCATTGTTTATTATCTCACACGACTATGTTATCCATTGTTTATTGAATGACACGACCCTATATGTAAGCTGTTGATCTGATACGTTTGGATGCACTTCTTTCAAGATACTAGGTTTGTATACAGTAGTATGTGGCTTTGTTCGTTTGAGTTACATATTACATTACTGTTCTTATATATAACGATGATTGGTTTGCGTGCAGTTTCGTTGTACCCCAGACATAACATGGTGACGAATACGATACCAATCTAAGTACCAATCATGCTCGGTGGAGCACTGCGATAAAGGGTACAAGCGTGAAAGTTCCTGGCGACCCAGCTTTCCAAAATTCAAATCATGCCGTGACATCCCCCCCCCCTTAAACCTTTCTCATCTAGACCACAGCCTGGTAACACAAAAAATTTGGGTCCTTAAAACCCCATCCCCAGTAATAAATGATAAATAATAAACCATTCTGCGTGGAGATAGCTGTGCGTGGCGACGACCAAGACCAACCAACTTCACAGAAGGCTAGTATAATTCCAGCTATATATATGCCAGTCAATTTGTTGCAGTTTAGTACATAAAATGTGGTCATAAAACTATCTCCCTGTAAGGTTAATGGTATTCGCCAAAAGCTAGTGGAATCTTGACAGGACGATGCATAACTTGTAAGTCCTGACAAAAAAGATATTTTTATGAGGATCGCTTCACCGATCTCGTCGTCTGAAGGATCCCCGTGTCACTCTCGAAGAGAATAATCCCACAAGACTTTTTTGCGACTACTCGAGTGAGAATAAATCGCAGGACTTTCAACTATTTTTATTCTCTTGCAAGAGCCCCCCCCCTCCCTTTTCTAACATTTTAGGACATTTCAAGTCGTTCTCTCTCGCTCTAAAAGCTCTTCACCCTCTCGTTAATTGACACTTAATCGTGTCCGACAGCGTCGAAAAAGGCCTTTTCATGATCCGCTATACCCCGGCTATATACTTTCAGACTATCCGGACGGAGGCCCTAGGAGATCCTGACGGATCCCGTCGTTCTGCCAAAACAGTAGCAAAGAACGTGTATAACGTTTCAGCAGTTAATAATGATTTGTCAAAAATGTTTGAAAGTCATCGCTATTCCCGCGCACGCGCGGTCCGATTCTTGCAACGATTCGTAAGAGAAGGGATGCGGATAAAAACGTCTCCGTAAAATAAAAAATAAAATAAATGGCTGAAAGAAAAGCCATCGCTTTGTCGTATATAGCGTTAAGTTCTTCGGCAGTTCCGAGAGAGAGTATATCGTTTTCTTCGTAAGCCCTCGTCTCGGAGACAACGACGCTCCTCGTTAAAGCGCGATGGTTTACGGGATTGTTTATGTCACAGGTTTATCACTACCCATATCATCCAAACTGTTATAACTATTTGTTATTAAAAAGGATGTATGTTCTCTTTAATGTCTTAAAAGATCTCTATAGTGTATACAGCCTCGGAGTCTAATTTATAGTTTCTCCGGAGATTTTGCATGGTTTTAACCCTTTTTTTCCTAGGCCTCTATATATCTTAAAATGGATGTATGATGTTGGATTGTTTGAAGTTCTTTGGTAATTCAGATGGAAGTTATATCTCCGGAGACAGGGGGGGGGGGGGGCAAGAGAGGATTCTCCAACATATTCGTTACCTATGGCAACTAAGAGTGAAGGTTTTTGTTTAAGAATTGCTTTGCTCATGGTTCAACCAATATGACTCCTGACATTTTTACACATGTACCCTTATGGTGCAGCTCTCTTTAAAATTATGCAAATCAAAATTAGGCATAAACCTGTTTTGTCTCATTAACCAAATTAAACAGTATAAACCCTTTTTTTTTAATGGAAGAGAATGGAATACATCTGTGCAACACTGTGCCTGCAGTTCGATCGGGTCGATAATTTATTACGATGATCAGCAAACTTATTTGTGTAAACTAGAAAGACACATATATATGACACATACTTGAGTATAGTGTAAATTTCCTAATGAACTAAATGCAGAGATGTGGATATGAAGTAGTCACTAAACTCTCCGTAAATCACTCGGCATCATTTATTGGTAAGTCTATATTAGTGAGCTAAATACCACCTTGGATCTTGTATCTCTATTGTTTTAGCATAAAAGCACAATGAAGCAAGCATAATCGGGTGGTTAAATGTATAAGAATAGAAAGTTATATTCCTTTGGTTTCTGTATGTGTACTCTCATCTCTTCATCGTTAATTACGTAGTTAGCTAGCTAAATACACAAGACGTTAAATGCGTAAGATGCATATAATCATTTTCGAAACATTTGACACAAGTAAGCATTAATTTATTGCAGGATATCGTATCGTTTAAACGATATGTAGGCGGCTGTAGCAACGATGGGTTCATTGTCAGGTTATTTTATTCAAACAATTGTATTGATTTCCTGTGCCCATGAAGTTCGTTATAATCAGTAGTCAGCTAAACAGAGTTTGTTTTTCACTCATTTCATTGGAGACAATTTTTCTATGATTTGGATTTTCAGTAAATTAAAAGGTTTCATGTTAATTGTTTAAAGATCAACCACAGCTATTGGTTTACATTTTTTAAAAACCAACGACACGTCATCTGTTGTTGTTTAAAATGACCTAAAGATATCAGTTTATTGTTTAACTTGAACCAAAGTAGGTATCAGTTTATATTGTTTACAATGAACCAACAGCATCAGTTTCTTGTTAAAATGACCTAGAGCTAACAATATTTATTGTGTATGTTGAACCAAATTTGTTATCAGTTTATTGTTTAAAATGAACCAAACGGCATCAGATAATTGTTTAAATAAAACCAACGTCATCAGGTTGTTGCTTAAAATGAACTAAATATATCAGATTTTTGTTTAAATTAAACCAAAGGTGTACTACATTATTGTTTAATTTGAACCAACATCATCAGTTTGTGGTTTTAAATGAACTAAGGATATCACTTTATTGTTTGAAGTGAACCAAAGGTATCAGTATTTATTGTTTGAAATGAACTACAGATATCAGATCATTGTTTAAATCAGTTTGTTGTTTAAATTGAACTGAAGCTATCTGTTGATTGTTTAAAGTGAACCAAAGGTATCAGTTTGTTTGAAATGAACTACATATATCAGATTATTGTTTAAATCTGTTAGTTGTTTTAAAATGAACTAAAGCTATTTGTTTATTGTTTTAAAGTGAACCAAAGGTATCAGTATTTATTGTTTGAAATGAACTACAGATATGAGATTATTGCTTAAATCAGGTTGTTGTTTAAAGTGAACTAAAGCTATCACTGTATTGTTTCTTTCTACAAAGCCCACTCCCTTTGTACCTAATATCCAGATTTGTTCATTACTGTGTGCTACTACCATGTAAGAAGCCTGCCTGCCATGCCGATATATACTGTGGTCCTGTACATTAAGCTTAACACATGCCGCAGGACAATTTATCCCGGTCCTCCAAATGTCAAAGCTCTTCGTACTAGCCGCTCAATTGTTTTCCTATTATGCATTTCCCCCCGCGAATAATACCAGCAAACAACTTTGCCATGAGCTGATTTCACATCGAGTAAATACATACTTGCCAAAATCAACAAGTAGCTATTTGTTTTATGATCTAGAAAGATCTGCTCCGGAAGGTTGACCCAATTAAAGGGGACGATCGCCTAATGGTTCTCCTTCGTTTACGGCTATATCGTCCTTTAAAAATCATTCAATTAAAAAAAAACCCAGGAATGTTAAATTTGAACAGTATCCAATATTTGGAGGAAAATTGATTTAAAGACGTTTTTTTTTTTTTCCCCTTCTGACCGACGAAATTAGGCGCAGTATTGAAACGGCAAAGAGAGGTGTCATATTCCGGGGCCAGTCTGGCTTCAAAATGAATTAGTTCATCCAGATTTTGAGATAACTGTCGGCTTCATTGGATGGTTGTGGTTTGGTTTGGTTTGAATTTTCATTTACCAGTAGACGGTGTAACCGTGGCTAAATATAACGCAATTTTAGACGGAAGAAATTATTGCTATATGCGTAGAGGATGATTATACCAGCTACCTGGATTGCAAAAGCTGTACAAGTTATACAAATTTCTCGAGGTTATATTTTGCCAATTTGGATGTGGACAACGATTTCTTAGAAGGATATACTATAATAGGGAAAGCTTTTCTGCCTGATTTTTTTGTGATTGTTGACATCGGAGGGTTCTCTGTTCTACATCCTTTATTCCTAACCTTAGTACATGGGAGGTATATGATTTCTGTGGCTGCGTTGTATTTGTCGCTGAAATCGGTCATCCCTGGCACGTGGTTCACTTGATCCGGATTGACTAAAGTCCTTGGAAACAGACGTTTAAGATATTCCCATTATCCGTGCAGTCTGTTAGCATTAAAAAGCAAACATCGTCATTTCCTTAAAACAATTTTTCGCAAGAGATATAATATACTGCTGTGTATTGAAAATATATTTAGTAATCGACAAAATGTGACTTTATCACATAAAGTATAATACAGTGTTCCCTTCTAAAATAAAAATCAGACCCAATATATGCTTCTTTTAAGGTCACCTTTCAAAAGTGGATTCCTTTGTATGCTTCCTTTTATCTGACAGCTTCTTCTGGAATGTTTGACTTTTTTTCTCCAAAAGAAACCTATAGTTTAGAAACTCCTTCATGATAAATTTACATTTAATCAGATACATAAAAAGAAAACCATATCACATGTACAGAAACCTCTTTCATGAAGTGTGTTTTTATTTCATCGGGTACATTTTAAAGAAACCATATTACACACAGTACTGTACATGGATATACAAAGACCTCCCTCCTTCATGAAGTGTGTTTGCATTTCTTTAGGTACAATTATATAAACAAATAGGGAACAATTTAAGTGTGCTGGTGTATTGCATCCCAAGATGCTATACAAGTTGTTCAACCTGCTCCGTTACAAAACTGCAACGATGCATTCTGTAGCAATTTCACACAAAAAATTGTATGTTACGAACAAGAGATTCGTAAGCTAAATTGTTCCTAATTGAAATGATAATATAAATTAATAATTAAACCATTGTGTTTTCTTTACAAATATGGTTCATACAGTTTTTGGAAAACTCTCGTTGTAATTAACATTACAACGAGGCCTTTGTATACGTTGTATATTATTTTGTGTTCACGGTTAACACATTGTATTCCGAGTGTAATTGTGTATATAGATAAGTCACATTCCTTGCATGTCGACTCCTTCAGAATTTGAAAATTTCAGCTTAAGATGACAGATCTGGCCGGGTATGTCATTACACTAAATTGAGAGAATTTGTGCAGTCGTGTGATTACTACACAACCCTTAACATGTGTAACCCCACTACCTGTTGCCAAGGACGACACTTCCAAGCTTACAAATATTAATCTAACCCCATTATCATTTCCAAGCAAGCCTATATATAATATAGCTCGCTTGCGATTTTGAATTCAAAAACCTAAGATATTCTAGCAGGACTCACAACACTTAAAAAGAAATCCCCCTGGAGGTTTCAGCGGGTGTCTTCGTTGCTCGCATGGTGCTCGAGATATTTTGTTTCCACGAGAGATGGTGACATGGCTTTTAACATCGTCGTGCAATTTTTTTTATAATTAAGGATGCTTAGATGCAAAATGGTGCTATATTGACAGCTTTTATAGTAAATTTATGGTTATTTATTAATTTTAGTGAAAATGATGTAAAATACATTGTTTGTAAATAAATGTCAACTAATTGTGTCCGGAGTATGACTCATTTTAGTTCATCTGGTAATTGGTTCAGTAAGTATAATGCTCAGGTCTATGTTTGTGTCAGAATCGAGTATCGCTCACATCAGTTTGATCTGGTAATTGGTTCGGATAGCAATGCTCAGATTTATGTTTGCACTGGGAGTATCAGTTTGAGCATGTGATTGGTTCTGCAGGACAGAAGCCCAAGATTATTCCTACAACGATCTTGTAAAAAAAAAATTATGTGATTTATGAGGAATCCAAGATGAGATATGAGATCATTTTATTGATTTTGTCAAGTTGTGAACAATATTGCAATTGTCTGATACCATGTGCTAATTAAAGCATTTCTGTCCGGATAAGCATTTTGAATTGATTAAGAGGAAGTGCAAGAACCTGACATACTTTCAAGGATTGATGAATCTCTGACTATACAGAGCTGGTTAGCTAATAACCTTTGGCTCCGACGATCTACGTTCTTCTCTTAACGACTGTAAACCATTCCTAGACTGAATTTAATTGGCTATGGGAATATATAGTTCCATGTGAATTGAATGTTATTGAAAACAGGCGAGTTACATGTATACACATCCTAGAGACTGAATGTATATTGAATATATATTATTTATTAGGCTATGCCAAGAAGATGGTCATCATCATATAAGTCATCTATTATTTCCAGCTGCATCCAGTGTTGTAATGGAGCATTTCCCCCTTAATCCACATAAATCCCCTTAATCCCTGTTATTAATTCCCCTTGAAGCCCCCTTCCCCCTCTTGGTAATTTCCCTAAATACCCTTTCCCTCGCATCTTGGTAATTGCGTTCGAAGGTTTTATAGAAATGCTGTTTTGATTTATTTCTATACATGGTCAATAATGAGCATTCAAGTTGAAAGCTTGCAAACACCAGCATGATCTACAAGTACTTGCAAACACATGCAGTGCTGCACATTTAAGATGAAACAGTGTATTTACTGCAGATGTATAGCTATCATAATATGGTCACCACTGGTAGGAAAATGTGGAAGCTGGTTAATAGTTATACATAGCTGGTTAATAGTTATACATAGCTGGTTAATAGTTATAAATGTACTTAGCTGGTTAATAGTTATACATAGCTGGTTAATAGTTATACATAGCTGGTTAATAGTTTTACTTAGCTGGTTAATAGTTATACATAGCTGGTTAATAGTTATACATAGCTGGTTAATAGTTATACATAACTGGTTAATAGTTATACATAGCTGGTTAATAGTTATACATAGCTGGTTAATAGTTATACATAGCTGGTTAATAGTGTGACATAGCTGGTTAATAGTTATACATTGCTTCTTCATAGTTATATAAATACACTGTGATTTTTGTAGCAATATCGATGAACAGTCACAAGTCGCATCCTCATAGTGAATAGAGCGGCACTCTGTGGCCAAATTTAAATTTTTAAAATCCAGCCTACGACTAGCAGCAAACATTGTATTACAGATTTGGGTCTCTGGCCGCGTGAAATTGTCGCAGACGATGGGGATATTGCACTTGACTTGAAAAACTGCTAATGGAACCCTCATAGGAGATTATACAATGAGGAGATTATACTGCATGTTGGCAATGACTTAGATTCACAGAGAGTAGTATTCCTTGTATCTCCTTCTAACAACTCCCTGCTTAAACCGTAGAGCAGCCAAGTAATAAAAACGTTGAGCAAGTTCCTTTTTAGGGGTAGGGTTGTGGGGTAGGTGGACTGCCAGATCATTCCTCATCTACCTATAATGGCATAATAAAATCATGGCAAAAGGCTTTGACCTCTTACCTGAAGGAAGCAACATATCTAATAAATACTAAATAATCAAAGGTGGACACACGATTCCTTAGACACCATGCCAACCATCCGTTACATATCTGAATCTAACTGATGGTGCCAACGTAAAAGAGAGCAATTAAAATCTAGCTTCCTCTTGTCACACGTGTCTACTAAATGTCTCTCTCATGCCATCATGGTCGCCTGCTCCAGCCCTGGTTGTTTCTTCTTTGTAAACCATCCTTCTCCTGTGTAGCTGTTTGACCTCTCACCGAAGTTTGAAATATTGTAGGAATTGTTTTCTTTCTTACTGTTTCTTCTTATTATTATTATTATTATTTATTTTGTACCATTTCCATGCTGGAGGCTGCAAGAAAAATATGCTGAATATGACAACATGTTTTAAATTTCACCTGAAATTGCCATGGTAACACACCCCCATAAAACCTGGGCAGATTTACATTATCGTCTCTTTTGTCGCAGCTGCGGGATTTCTACGACAAATCTGCCCTATTTTCCGTCACTCGCCGTCTGAGATATTACTTGCTTTGCGACATTCAAGTGCAACAAACATGCCACTTGTGACACGAAATTAGCCTGGCGTGCAATTTCAATTAAATTGAACTCTTTAAGGCCTTAAAGAGCATCCGTGCTTGCCTAACAAGGATCAGTCGCGATAAGGTCTCAAATTAATGTGCGGAAGAGACTTGTTTGTGCAGTAGATGCAGAATCTACTAGGGATGATACATGTACATATATAT
>JAODAG010316269.1:0-12077 GCA_027574785.1 Orphnurgus asper | reverse complement strand
GCCCTCGCTTAGATATCTCGCCAGTAAAGTTCATGCTCTACGACAGATGATCACAAAGAAACAGACTGGTTAAACTATGGTAACCATGAATACAGAGTACAAAAATAAATGCACGATTCTAAATGCCTGCACAAGAGCAAAATAAAATAAAAACATGTATAAAAAAAAAACCTGTGGACCAAGGAAGAAGAAGAACATAATTAACATATTTGCCAAAAGGGAAATATAAAGAAAAAATTGAATAAACAAACATAATTTGTAATATATGTTAGCTTGTTATACACAAAGAAATGTCACATAGCTGGAACACAAGAAATAAATAGTACCATTGCCCACCCCCAGGACATCCATCCACATACCAACAGTTTACCGAGGTGAAGAATACATCTCGTTCCATTAGGTACTACTCCAAGCTTAGCTGGTGAAGCAGGCAACCCTTGGGGGTAAAAGATGCGACCAAAAGAAGAACGTAAAAAATGCGACTCAGAGTGGTCAAAAAAAGGTATACTCATCCTTCCCCAATGTGCACGACAGGAGGGCTCAATTACACCTCAATTGTCCACGAAATCTTAAAGGATATGCTAGAATAGTCGCCTATTTCCTCTTTGATTATCTTCGACAAGGTCAGAAATTTACAGTACCTGGGGTACTAAAAGTATGTTTCAGAGCGACCCAGTCATCCGACTTAAGTTGGATTATTGAAAGGCAAGTCATAATCCCTATCTTCATAAATCAATCTTCACGACCGACTATTGGAAAACCCCCAAAAATCGCCCCCCCCAGCCATGGGGGTAGAACGGCCTGCCGTGTTGGGACCTCTCCTGACTGCAGGTGACTGCGGTTAACATAAATTAATCTTCGTCGGAGTATTCAGGAGCATGGCTGCCTGCTCTTGTCAGTAAACTCTGAGAATTAACCACCAACTGGTTCGTTTCCTTGGTCCTATAGTTAGCCCATTTAATCCTGGTCACTCGGGTGCCACATCGCCTCCAACCAGTTCTCTCCCCGATTGATTTCCTAACCCTGCCCCGGCTGCCTGCCTCACTCCATCAGAGGCATAACGACTGTACAAATGTACAGATACATACATAGTACGTTCAGTCATTTTCAGATATTTACGGGCTGAAAATGTCACCACTAATCACCAACGGTTTATTGATCACCTGTTACTTTGATGTCAAACTAGAAACTTATGTTCCGTGAATATTTATACCCGTTTTTATCCTCGTTGCCATATTATTATTATTAATTTTATTACAATTTACATAAAAAAAATTCCTACAAAACCGTAGGAGAAAACTTGTTACATTTTAAACAACCACCACCTCCCCTTCTTTTCTTCTTCTCGTCAAATTAAAAGGAAACCATGTCTGGCATTCTCGCCTAATATTTTCACAAATACACAACAACCAGGGCGGGAGGGGGAGGGGCGGCGAAGGGGTCCTCCAGAAATTCTAACAGGGAAACAACATGTAAGCTGTTAAAGCAAGTCGGTCCTCGGTAGCAATTGAAACGAGGAAGAACAATTCTTCTTTAAGGATTCACTGACAAGAATTCCCTTTTACCCCACCCCCTCCCACCAATGTTTCTTGAAACAAAGAATGTGTTGGTATTGACCTGTCTGATCTTGAGGCCAGAAAATAAGGTTAACTTTCTATGTCCATTGCAAGCTCAAAAACTGCTTAACAGGACCATTGGACGTTTATTTCATAGAAATTCCATGATTCCACTGGACTTCAGCTATATGTACAGGACTCAACTGCAGGAACCTGGTAAGAGGTACTCACTCGGGTAAACGAAAAACGACATATTTTTGCCAATTTTTAACGAGACAAAACAAGACAAAACTAGTAATCTTCACTACACCTTTACTTCTAATGTTTGCTAAAAATATGTCGTCTAAAACGTCTCACGTATATATATATATATATTTTGATTAAATAAAACCTATAAATCTCTCTTCCCCCGTATCATCGAAACCAGCCGACCGGGACGTTGACGATTCCAATACCACGTACCGACATTGTCCACAGACGCAAGTCACACGTATAGGCCACGGCGGTGTTAAACAACGATTGTTCCACCGTGATGGAGCCCATCTGGGTATATTTTTAATTAAATCTCTCTCCCTCGTACCATCGAAACCAGCTGATCAGGACTGTGGTGATTCTGTGTGAGGTGTGGATCGTACATGTATCGCCACTGTCTGCAGACGCAAGTTACGTAAAGGCCACAGTGACGACGTTGTTCCACCGTGATGATGGTCCTATCTGGGTATAGTTTGATTTAATAAACCTAGAAATCTCTCCTTCGTATCATCGAGACCAGCTGATCAGGACTGCAGTGGTGGTTATTCTGTGCGGGGTGTGGAATCGTACATGTATAACCTACAATTGTTCCAACGTGGCGGTCCTATCTGGGTATATATTGCATTAAATAAACCTGTCAACCCCCTCGTACCATCGATCAGGACTGATCCAGCTGGCTGATCAGGACCGATCCAGCTGGCTGATCAGGACTTTGATTCCAAGAGGACGTGCCAACGACAGACCTGCTGTCCGCTGGAGGATTGCATCTCGTTCCAGTGGGCCAGTTCTTCCTCGCTCGTGTTCGAGAGCCCCATGGAGAACCAGCCGATGGCGTTCTTCCGTTTCATGCCCTTCTTGTTGAAGACGGTGTACATGAGGGTGACCTCGTTGAGCTGGAACTGAGCGATCTGGAAATGATATAAAAAAAATATTAAAAAAACCAGTGGAGGGGAAGAACCAAACTATAAGGATAAGCACAATTACAGAGGTTCTAAACAAAGAAAAAATGATAAGAACGATACACCTAGAGAGTCATCATTAATGAGCTATTTATTAGTGTCGTTTAAATAAGTGAATGTGTGGGACACGAATAAAAAATCGTGAATTTCTAGAAGACCACGGTCTCTTGTATGGGGAAATTCATTAGGTCTCAGCAAACGACTCAAGAACCGTTTTCAGCAGGACTTGGACTCTTGAGTCACTTCGGCAAACGACCCAAGACTCGTGTACAGCGGGGCCTCTCAGGTCACTTCGGCAAATGATTCGAGACTGGGACTCTCAAGTAACTTACAGTAGACAAACGACTAGACTCATGTACAGCATGACTGGGACTCTCAAGTAACTTACAGTAGGCAAACGACTAGACTCGTGTACAGCATGACTGGGACTCTCGAGTAACTTTGGCAAACGACTCATGTACAGAGTGACTGGGACTCTCGAGTCACTTCGCCAAACAACTCGAGACTCGTGTACAGCGGGACTCTCCGGTCACTTCGGCAAATGATTCGAGACTGGGACTCTCAAGTGACTAGACTCGTGTATAGCATGATTGGGACTCTCGAGTCACTTTGGCAAACAACTCATGTACAGCGACTGGGACTCTCGAGTCACTTCGGCAAACGACTTGAGACTTGTACAGCGTGACTTTGATTGTCATTGCTTGTCATTGATTTCTTCACTTCATAACATTTTGGTGAATTTGGATGGATTTTCAGCAGCAAGAGGTGATATCTATTGGTGTGACTTTTGAATCGGAATTGGGTCATGTGACGCACAATTGAATGAGCCGAATGACTCAGGTACAATCAGGACAGTGATTGAGGGATGCTTACTGGGAATCAGGGCAATTAAGGAACCAGACTGCGAGCAAGGGACCCTCAAAGAAACTAACCAGACTCCATCACTGCTCAAACGTGGCTAAGATAGATCAAAAGGTTCCCTTGTCTACCAAAGATCTCAACATTCTTATTAAATATTTTCAAAATGGAAAGTTAAAAATTAAAAAAAAGACGAAATTTTTACCTGAAATATGAAAGTTTCTTTAAAAGTAGGGTTTGGCTGCCCCCGCCTGACCGACGATTTACTCTTGGACATTTCAAATCCGCTCGAAGACATCACGGCAACTTTGACGTAAGAATCTATATACAGAAAACAAAAACTTTTGGGGCAAAAATTTATGGAATAAACACTGATATCCAACTAAACGAGTTACGATCCCATTTTATTTTGTGTAACAGATCCTCAAGATGGTTATGCTCCATGCATCCAGATTACGATGTTCTCTTTGTAATTCTTGTGAAAAGTTCTTGTGAAATCACAATGGGTTAGTGCTGACATTGCAATGTTACAGCAAACTGTACATCTTCATCCAAAAGTTTAAAAACGTCACAAATACTTGCAATTAAATCTCCGAAAAATGTGTTCGTCTCACCAAATTTAGCTAGGATTGAGTAAATGTCAAATGCAAGGCCGCAACTCGAGATATGCAGTGGTTTCTCTCATCGTGGTTACATGCGATTGTGAGATGCAGGGTCGTGGAAAATGCAGGGTCGAGGAAATTCCCTGAAAATGTCTGTTTTCTCGTATTATTTTTATTTTTCTCAGTTATTTGGCAACAAAAGTAGGCGGGGGTAAGGAGGGGGGGTGGTTATCGCCACCAATGCTCCTCTGGGGTAGACCCCTGTACCGTTCGCTCTATATTTGATCCAGGAACACGACTCGCATATTCAACTATCGTACTTCGTCTCACTTTGTGCAAAACACAATGTGAGCCCTTTTTGTAATTTTTTTACTTCATTTTTGCCTTAAGAAAATGATGGAAACGTTGAAAAACATTGCTTACGATACCACCATTCCAATCCATCACGTAGTCGTCGGGTTAGTGAATGACACCCACCTCGCCGTAGCGACTGTTCATGAAAATTCTTACATGTCCCCGAGTCCCTACTTCAGAGGATGGTAATATCGGTACCTAGGTAGGAGGGAGGGGGGGGGGTTCAATTAACAGGGGATTTAAATGGAACCTTTGCTGACCTGGCGCCCTGCCGGCCGCGAGTTGCTTGAAGTGGCTCCCCTTGATGATCTCCACCGCTAGCCTGCCCGTGGTGGAGTTGTACGAGAGCCCGGTCAGGAGTTCTGGGAGGCCGCCGCCGTGCTGGAGGGACAGCATCGAGGAGGAGTTTTCGTTCTGCGACAGGTCCGACGAGCTGGAGTACGGCGTGTCGTCGTCGCCGCCCTGTGGGGAGAGATGCAGGGAGAGATGCAGGGAGAGATGCAGGGAGAGACAGTGTGCGAGGTGCGCAAAGGTTGGGTTGGGATTAAGTGCCAACGGCGACCTTCTATCTGTTGTGCTATGTAGCGTCACCACTTGCATCACTATTAATAGGATGGACAATGTTTTTCTGGCCCATTGAAGTTTGCAAGCGGCAGATATGCATTCCTTCTACGACGTGCCTTTAACATTGACTTTCCTCCAAATTATTTGATTACCATCATAAACCACCATCATTAAATCATAATTTACCAGTTCACTCTGCGGTTTCAACTGCAGCCGGATGACCTGTTTCTTGGACGCGTTCAGAGCCGAAAACTTTACGATCCCTTCCCCGATCAGCCGTTCCTTCCTCAAACGTTCAGCCCCGTACAGCCGTATCCGTACGGAAGAGCTCACCAGCTCATGGGGGTAGATCCGGGAAAACCGGAACAGTTCCTTGAACTCCGGTCTGTCGCTGTCCCTTATTCTCGTCTTGGCCCGTTGGCGCTTGGCAGGGTACAGGACGAGGCGCATCCTGTAGCTGCTGGCGCCCCCTTTGTCCTTCGGGGGGAGATGGAGGCACTGTATGATGGTGATGTTCATCCGCCGGTTCTCGCCGCTGTACTGGAAGGCGACCTCCACCTCGCCGACGCTGGGCCCTCTAACTTCCTGCCATAGTAAGAGAGTAAAGTACCTTTTTTGCCAGATTTTGCCCAATTTGAACCGCTACTAATAGTTGCAGGGGACATATAGCCAGTTGGGCCTATAGGCTCCCCCGAGACACGTGATGAGCTGGGAAAGTTTATGTTTTGACAAGATGAATACTAACCCCTCCCCACCACTCCTCCCTCCCCCCCCAAAATAACAAAATCTCTCTTTTCTTCTTTAACTTGCGACACTTAGATGGGGGGTGGGGGAGGTGAATAAAATTCCTTCTTTTATATATATATATATATATATGCACTCCATTTTGTTTCTCCAAAATTTAGCGCCACTTCGACCACATCCACTTTATAAGACTATAATGGCACCATTTGGCATGTAACTAAGGCAGCACTAAAAGGTTCCAATAACACAGGCCACTAAAAGGGAGTAACTTGTTATAGGAGGCCTGAGGTCACTTTTATTTTGGAAGATTTGTTTAATGTATTTTTACTGGAGGTCCCGTAATCCATGAACGGAGGACTTAGACGCCCACTTTTGAACCACCATTCTACCACAAATTGCCTTAAGACATTGCACCAAACAGGCATGGAGGGGCGAGTTAGATATCCCATGGACCGGATTGCAATATCGCTACCATTTTTACCTGAAGATGTGGCCGGATAAGTTTAGACCCACCTCAGCAATTATTAGATTCATCAACATCAATAAAAAACCCATGGTAATCTTCTTCTACTAAGTACTACTTCCTATTGAAGAAGTACATGGTATTCAAATAAACAAGCAGAAAAAACAATGGAATGTTGTGGATTTCATTGTTTTTCATTTTCATTGTTCTCCTGCTGAGAACCATTTCTGTCCAGGAGCTGAATTACGTGCTGCATCATTCGGCCCGTCATCTGGCGTATTTTAAACGGTTCGAGTCGAAACCGGTCCGTTTTCTCTTTTTTAACCAATCGGAGAGAACTAGCTTGCTTATTACCAAGGACATAACTGTTTCTGGAATAATCTCCCCACCCACCCACCCAACAGTCCACGCTTCCATGCATGCATGGGGGCCTACCTCCTGTCCGGCCAGGCTACCGTCGCCGCTGATCGCCAGCGCTTCCACAGTCGCGGGGAGTTGACTGTCGTCCAGGACCTCGCCTTCAATTCCCCGATCGTCTTGACTGAGCCCTGCCTGATCGGAATCGGCGGCCGATGCATCGTCCGACTTGGCAGCTGCGGCGAGAGAAAACACGGAAGAGTTTTACACCAAAACCCGTTTCGCATCCTATAATCCAATTGTGACATTTATTATTTTATTTATTTTTTGGGGTTTAAATTTGTGATCGAAAAATCTTCGACCGTTGGCGGCCAGGTATATCGCATCTCGTCGAATGGCTGTAGTCGAAATAACACTCCCCAATAGAAAAAAACCCGAAAATATCGTTGTTATTATTATTTGACGTCTTACCACATGCATTTGGAGCCATCACCACAGGCCATGAAATAAGAGTAAGCAAGTGATATCAGATATATAACCCCTTGGTGGCCACAGATCTGAGGTTTAGCTTACATTGGTAGTGGACAGGGAAAACCTCATTTGGGAATTACACTCCCTGTCCATGTCGAGTACAATACAGAGACCACTTCGGCGGTCAGTCCTATGTAAAGGCGAGACTTGTTCGGCGCAGTTGCTAATTTGCAGCGGCGGATGGACGGGGAGGGCGTCTATTGATGGGGGTTTAGCAATTCAGTTGGTTTCAAAGCACTTCACTCAAGAAAATCTTGTATCTTCTATTGCAGCGTTGATCGTAACACACCTGGGCTGCACTTTGACTCTTTGGGACAGCAGTGCTCAGTCAAAGATTGCTGTGGTATGCTCACCATTATGTTTAACTCCAGGAGCAACTTTCTGTCCAACTTCAAGTCATTAATTAAACTTTAACAGTTAATTAACAAATTTATTATTATTGTTATTTTTATTATAATTAACACAAACATAAACACAATTATTTACACAGAGCTATCAATATGTCAAGAACTGATATCCAGTTTGTACTACAGAGAAAGAGACATAATTGGCACTGCCTGACCACAAGTTGCCATGGCAAACACTGGCTGGCAACTGTCATGGGCCGAGTTTGTGCCAGCTTCTGGGAGATCCCCTTGTCAATTCCTTCAGCATTTTTATTTTACCCTCAAGAATTAGGCAACAAGCGGGTAGAAGGACTTATTTGCCGTTCCCAAGAATAAACGTAAACGCAGAGCTCACAGTCCCTGACTGGGCTGCACTCGTGGTGGTTGGGAAAGTAAACAACAAGTTCTGTGCATACCAAAAAACCTTGTGATTGGTTGCTACATGGCGGGACAGATGAGTGCAGTTTTAGGCTATTTTTGCCGCGGTTGCTTTTGCATTAATGGCCGTGTTATAGAACTAAGACTCTTCTGACATTCGTTTGCACCAGTTCATGCAAACAGTTTACTTGGTAATTCAGTAGGTTTTGCTATTGCTTTCTGCCAGGAAGCCAAAAAAGATTAGTCTCAGACAGACCTGGTTAATCATCAGGATAATTTTACTATAATAATAAAAATATAATTCAATGATCATATTTCTTTCCTACTCTAACTTATTTCTTTCCTACTGTAACTCTCTGACTATAGCTAAAATTGAACATCGACAAATGAATGAACATTCCCAGTGTTTGCTTTATGGAAAAAAAACGCAAAATTTGGTATGTGCATTTTAAGATTACCTCAAATATAGTGTATGTTACGTACATACATGTGCACATACAGGTATATACACTATCCGTTCCCCTTACTTATGCATACTCGTTTATGTATCCTTCATTCAAGGTATGACACGAACCACAAATTTGTGATTTTGCAATGTGGGTCGAGTACTTTGATCCAAAGAGTGCTCTCTGTGAGAGGTTTCCTTTCACCCAACTTGCTTAAATACCAAGAACACAACCTCGATCTTTCTCTTTTTTTCCCACTCTTCAATCCATGCAATCACCCCCCCCCCCAACTCCACCCTTTCCCCAACCACCGATAAAGTTACGATGCGACCACCCAAGCATGTTTCTCTGGCCGTTATTTCCCTCTCCCTACGAAACGTACGTGAAGGGGACGTTCCCACAACGCTTACCGTCCGGTACGTCCTTTTCTGGGGCGGTAGCCTGGCCGTTAGGAATGCCTAGGAACGAGGTTTCGTGTTGCCACTTGCAGATGAACGCGGGGAGGATGTTGACCCCCTGAGTGAACAACTGAAGCCGTTGAAGTATTTGGAAACACATTGTTTCTCCTTTTTTTGTCAACGGGCCTCCGTTTCTGCGGTTATCTTCGGGTTTCTTTTCCCCCCGAGGAGGTAGATTGAGAGTCGGCGTATCTAACGTTGGGCCAGAGAATAACCTTACCCCTTTAAAGTGCTGGACCTTCGTAGGCCGAGAATAACCTGACCCCTTTAAGTACTGGACCTTCGTAGGGCCTATCTCGTTAACAAGAATTCAGACTGGATGTAGTATGGGTTTCGGTATTTCGTAAATTGCATAACATATCGTACCACCGTAGTTAATGTTTCCTTGCGAGGTGAATATGACTTTCACCTCCCGAGTGGTTTATTTCGGGTTAAATATCCCAAATATTTTCTATCGCCGATAGATGTCACTCACATTTGAGGATAATGACAAAAGTCCGGGAGGCAGACGTAGACATAGCGAGATGAGCCGGTTTTTATCTCTACTAACATCCGACAAGAGGACAATATTACGTAGTGCGTGCTGCATCTGATGATCGAGTCGGACTATTACACTCGAGATCTGTTACCCCCCCCCATTCTAATCGCTGCAAATTCCTACCCAAGTTACTCGTTACCATGCTGCAAAATATATGGGACCAATTAAACAAGACTGCGATTAAATGTTTCCTATAACGTAAACTTCGTTAATTAAATAAGAAGTTAGAAGAGGAAGGCGGGACCTTTACGTCCAGTGGTAAGCAGTAAAATGGTATTGAAATTACTATAACTATAGCATAGCTTGCTTGTAATATCTACCCATTGCAAAGAATGCTAAAATGCGATCCTTGGAGAGATGATATATCCGACGACGGCTGTATAAGTTGTAACTATGCTATTCCCAATGTAGTCACAAAACTATACCATTTCTTTGACACTCTAGACTCAAAATTTCCAGAGAATCTAATTCCTTCACGGACTATTATAACAACCACAACAGCATCGAGAATGAGAAGCGAACGTTTCGACTTATGTCTCAAAGTCAAGTTTTAACTCTTTTCATTTGATGTCGGCATCCTTTCTTACTGCGTCAATATGTTGTTGCGCAAGATCTAATTTCTCCTGTGTGTCTGTTTCCCCCCGGTAAGCGAGGCACTCATTTTTGGACGATGACTACTGCAATATACCCTTCTCGGGGGGAGGGCCTGATTCACAATGCATGCCACTTCTTTTACTATTCTTTTACGTATCTTAAATTGTCTGTTATTGAGCCGACCGAAATGGCATCGATCTAACACCAAAGTCACTGGCAACCTATGGAAGGAGGTTCAATGGCGTCCTTGCTGGAATGGAATTAACTCCCTGAGATCCTTGTTAATCAAAAGATTTATCCAGTAACGATTGACCAGGACACTCGACCGTCGGTCACAGATGCCTCGAATAAAAAAAATAATTCCCCCAGAGAAACGTTGTGGAATTTGAAGTAAGCTGAAACAGAGTAATCTTGCAGGCTGTCCCCTCCCTTGTCTACACGTATATATCGTCTGAACAAGATGAGCTTTTGATTTCCACGACGTCTGACTTTAGTTGTCTTTCCACGCAAAAAAACCTCAAACAGTAACGCAGTTCTCCTCCCCCCGTACGTTCTGATCACTACAAGGTCCGACTGTGCAAGGGCGACCGATGGCAACCTCTTTGCCGGTGTTGGACGGTGTTGCACAAAAGGACCCGTATATCGGTATATGTAGGTCGCATGGCTTTTTATAAAACTCCGACTATACGCAAATCGTCAAACGGGGGAACACCAGCAAACCGTTACTTGCCGACTTGAACATATTTAGCTGCCAGAGGCTATTCCAACAAACTATGGTATGAGATAACTATTTTATAACAGCAGTCCGAGTTCGGCGATGCTAACACAAAACAAACCCTCACCTTTTTGTTAATCTGAGAGCCATGGTTGGGCGACTCTAAATCTATGAATTGTCAACAAAATATCCATCGAAGCGAAGTGTTCAGAATCCCTAAATTCCTAGATTTGAAAGATTTGGTGGCCAACCACAAAATGCCAGATAACTTGACAAAATTCCAACTATAGGGGCCTAAACCATATCTGACAATTTGATCACTGTGTAGGCTACTGTGTATGTCAAACTAAACTCAACAATCTGGTAACTTGCCTGTACGCATGAACGCACAAACACACCCACACAAACAAACAGAACTACTTTTTAAGTTCCTACAGGAATAAAAGATGATAAAAGATGTATATATGTATATCCATCATTTCAACCAGGGCAGTGCATATATGGCAACACGTACCCCTGGTAACAATTTTCTGCATGCTTTATCGGTCCATACAAGTAAAAATAATGCTACAATCTGGACTTAATGGTGACGTGAATATGTGATATATATATATATATACCATTGAAAAGGAGCTGCAGCATATTCAAATCATTCAATAAATAAAATCAATATTTCCTGTAAAAAAAACATCCACGCAATAAATATGTGACTGATGAAGGCTACAGTACTGCAGACCACACATTTGCTAACTTGTTGTATTCCTATAAATGGTAGACTACAGTGAGAGAGCCATGATTTTCCAGGGGGGAAGGAAGGTTAATAAACGGTGCCTTTGAAGAGTAGTTAGTCACACCACTGATTCATGGTTCCAGATATAGCCAAACAATATATGTACCAAAATAATTGACGGATAAACAACAATATATATCAAAGATAAATTATTGTAAGAATGACAAAAATTATAAAAAAAACTTTAACGATATGACCTTTCCTCTAAGTTTAATCCCTATATTCCATAGAAAACTGCAGGGGCACTTCTTTGTCTTAACTGACGAGCAATAATTACATGGGTCAGTTTTTACACCTTTAAAACAAAAATCTGTCTGAGTAGCTCTTTCATACCCACTGACATTTAGAATGTTGGTTTAAATATGTGCAAATGTTTTCCTTCTGTACAACATCACATTGAAGACGTCATGTGGAAATCCTTGTGTCGGGTATATAACTGTGTAATTTACATTTTTGAGACACATTTTCAGAACGTTTAATTTACCACAAAGGTCAGCAAGCAGAAACAGAAACACTGTAACTCCCAACCCCC
>JAODAG010316268.1:6764-23068 GCA_027574785.1 Orphnurgus asper | reverse complement strand
ATAGAGTCAACAGAGGTGAAACGAACTTTATTTAATAAAATCTGACCCGCACGTTGTCTTTTGAACGTGGATCTTACGCTGGTTACCAAAATAACTCATTGCGGTGTCTTTCCTTTCTGAACAGCCAATTGACCTTATTGCTTCATACGTGATATAATGCCGCGTTTACCTCTTCAGTGCATTCATGTGATTATTACCATTTAAAAATAAATTGGTATTTGGTGATCCTGTCATGACCAATTTAAAAAACAAATTGTCGTGAGCGTGTCTCAAAAATAAATTTGTTCATCGTCTTAACGTATTTGTTATTTTGTGGTCAGTGGTTGCGGAGGAGATAGTAGCAGGATTATGCGCTCTTATCATTGTGCAGAGTTAAAGTGGGGGTCTTTGCTCATCTGAGAATCTTCAATTGAGATAAAGAGTAAAGGTAACTGTGCCAAGGCGTACATGACGTCATCAACAAATTGTGGCCATCGAATTTGAAAATTACTGCTCGATCATGCACCTGTGGCCCGACGGCTATAAAGTCAAACTACATACATGGACATATCTAATATAGCTCTCGCGCACTTTTGATGGCTTGTTATAATGGTTAATGGTGGGGTGTCCTTCATCTGATGCAAGCGCTACACTATACGTGGCACAACACTCGTACAATGATGTCAATTTATGCAGTTCGATCGAAATAGAATTTTGGATGAGAAGTGGATAAATTGGCGTGATGGTGCAGTGACGTATATCCTGCCGCCGTTTGGGTTTTGGGTGACTTAAAAAGAATGTATAAGTTGGGTATACTTTGTATTCCCTTGTTTTAAATTATACATAATGATGATGCTTGCACGTTCTTGCTGGGAATTAATCAAGTGCTTTGTCCAGTTCTTTTAGGGACCAATGAAACATTGAATTGAAAGAATTAAAACAAATTACATAAAGGGTATTTTGTATCTAATTTTGTATCTAGTCTTGCTATCAAGTGTATATCTTAGACTACACACAGACAGGTTCATGCAAGTCGCCCTCCCTCAATAGCCATTTTGATATCGTTTATCGAATTAACTGTGATTTTATCTCATTGTTGTTTGGCATGTAGGAAGGCACGATATATACCTGCGGCATTGAGGGTATCGCTCCTCTGTTGATTCAAGCCAGTTCCATCAATAAAAAAGTCCCGCCCTCAAGTGACGAAACACGACGCGACGACGCGACTTCATGGTCTCACAAGTCGCCCGTCTATTAAAAAGACGTCATAATTGATTTCTGTCTGAACAATGGTGTACGATTTCCTGCGATTAATTCACCTCGCCCTACTGACCTCTCGCAGCGAAATCACCCCAGCACGACATTTAAAAAGGCGACCATTTTTTAAGCCAAGTTGACGTTCGCGCCAATCACTACCTATGTCCGCCATCATGCTGGTTACTCCACGGCCGGGCCGGTGTATGTAGTAGTCCTTTAAGATGTTCGTATACGCAAAGACCTTCTTCGAGGGCTTTAATTAAGCAGATCGTGTTGGCATACAAAACTTTCCTAGGTTTGGCTACATATGTCTCAATTTGGTGAAAATGTTCCAAAAATCTTTTCTAAGCACCTGTAAAGGTACTATTTCTCGTCTTAATACCAACTAAAACCATCAATATTTAGGCATACATATATATATATATATATATATATATATATCATATATATGCTATATAGGCCTGTATAGGCTATATATATACGGTATATATATGCGGTTCATATATATATATATATACGGTATATATCTATATACGGAATATATACGGTATATATATATACCGGTACGGTATATATATACGATATATATATACGGTATACATACGGTATATATACGGTATATATATACGGTATGTATGCATACGGTATATATATACGGTATATATATATACGGTATGCATGTCTGTAGTGGTATCCTTTGCAGTGCGGTAAGATGGTAACTGGTGTTCAGTCAAACATAAACTCCGAAGAGTAATATACTATTGATTTTTTTTTTCGTTGTTCTTCCATTTCCATCAAAATACATCCCCATCAAACATCCCCAAGGGACTGAAACACCCGGCCCATGTCTCACCTTCCATGAACAAGGAAACGACAGAGCACGATCAGGTATCTCACCATCACTTTAAGTATACTGTTAGCAAAGACTAAAATCAACCTCGAGATCTAACACTATCCCCGATAAAAAAAACAACAAAAAACTTGACTAGCTGTCTCGCGTTCATGTCCATTTGGAGCGTCGAGTTTATTTTTCTTATTAAGTAACCCGCCCGGTGGGCAGCGTTGTTTACACTACAAATTAGTTTCAACAAGCCCGTGACATTTTTCAACCTTCGTCGGGATTCCAGTGCAGCTGGGTGCGTCTCCCTTTTTACCCCTCCCGCTGAGCAATACGCGGCCCATAGAGTCTAGGCCAAGTAGTTGTGATCATTAGCAGCTGTAACCATATCTCTTTTATTGGTTCTTGCTAGATATCGGTTGATCTGTACATGTTTTGTTTTTGGAAAATTATACGAAGACATAATGGAACCCCCAATAAATCGAGGATTTCCAAAAGTTTTAGGAGGGATATGTTTCATTTAACTTTAGAGCATAATTTACTCATAGTTTAAGGTAGAACTTGTAAACAGATTCAATCACCGTTGTATAATCAGTATTTTCAAAGGTTAATTTCGTCTACTATCATTCAACATGTATTGATCATGCTACTTAGGCTACATGAACGATAAAAAACCGATAGTTTCTCCAAACTTGAGTCATGATTCGCAGGATATAGAGTCATTGACCGTCCATACTTTGCAGTAAGCAAACCTTTAATTACAAACTTATTGGTTGGAATTACTCCCCCCCCCCCCAACACACACACACACACATCATCATCATCATCACACATTCTCAGATCATGAATGACTACGTGTTCGCTTCGACTTCTACTCTGACATTAAGTCTTACAAAGTCTCACAAATAAGTATAGCCGATATTCTGCTAGATTGATCAACTCAACGGTCCTGTGTTGGCTCTTGTGCTATTCTCGAAATAACACCTCTGGTTATGAGTGATGGCTTTTCAGATACCGACTTAAACTTCTTTCGATATAGGTCTAAATGAAGTTACTACGAGTTCGGCAAATATTTGAGGGACACTCATGTGATTACCAGAAGGCGGTGAACTTTCCGGATTGGCACTGATTAACAGGTAAGTAAAGTTACAATCACTTCTGGATTAGAATGAATTTAAAGACGAGTCTAAGCAAACTATTAAACCGTTGAAAAGATTATACACTTTTTCTGCCATTGATTACGCTCGAAAATGTTCACATTTCTCAAAATTTATTCTCCACTCGTCGGGTTATATCGAACCAATTCCTTTCCAGTTGTAAAATCTGGCCCATTCAGGAGCACTATCTGTATCTGTATCTCTCCAGTGTCGTCGTCAATGGAAATTACGGAGCAACATCACGAGTTCGACATCAATCTATTCTTTTCTCTGGCATTGCAGATTTTATTCTTCTCATAATATTGTGGATAAAAATAATCGGTGCATCATGAAGTTGGCGGTGTGTTTCAGTTTCGTTGCAGTCTTAGGTAAGTAGGCTATTTTTTAATGTATTTCGTGGCAGCTTTTGTCAGCTAAGCATGTCGTGTTAAGGACGGCCCGCATTGGTTAACGGTGGGGTTATGCCGCTACATATTACGTGGCACTACACTCGCCCAGTGATCTCTATGTCTTATGGGGTCGGGGATGATCGGGGATGGGAAGCGCCAGTGTGTCAGTTTGGCATACGCTGCCGTTGTATGGTTTAGAGCCCACGTTCTTTCTTGAGTGGGTTTTATTAAAATACAAGTTGTCATTGTTATCAGAGTAGTAAACTATGAGATAGGCCTTACGTGGCACTACACTAGCCCAATGATCTCTTGGTCTTAACAGTCCGATCGATTTTGTTTTCTTAAACGCATTTGAAAGTCATTGTTATCTGACTAGTTTTTTTGAGCTATCCCCTATATCTGAGTAACGTCAAAATCTTAATCGAAAACAAAGACGGCAAAACCAGTTTTTGGAAATTATAAGGCAGATCAATGAGTCTCCCCCCGCCCCACCCCCATGTATGTGGCATATGCATGATCACATACCTAACATCAAAAGCCGTATTTTTAAGGACATTTCCTAATACCCTGTACCCAGCGTCCACCCTCTCCCCCAAACTCCACTGTAAGGATAACATGTGAGAGGTTACTAATAGTGCGGTCTCGGGGCGTCAACCACTGACCTGGGTTTCGGACCCGCTTAAACGTACAGGATCGGAGGGACCATATTCAGCTTATTTCGTCCCGAATGCCGTTGAATTTTAACCTTGAAATTCCCTGGACACCGGAATTGGCTAGATTCCTTCAGCTCTGCGATAGAAGCATCATCTAATTATTCTGAAGGGTTTCCTGTTGAAGATTAATTTAGATTTTGTTATAATGTTAGTTCAGCGTTCAGGGAACAATTTAGTGTAAGGCCATGGCAGAGATGTTAAGAAATGTATGACTATTTTAGTGCGCTGTTATTTGCGTCCTATGCATGCAGCAGTTCCATTTAGAGAAATGCAGTTATTACCGTACCTCCTTCGGTGCCGTCTGCTGAGAGCCATGTCCGACTTTAATTTATTGAATTTCGAATCTTTTCGAAAATGGTTCTCAATCCCTGCGTTCACGTGGGCTTACGATCTCGCAATGTTAATAAAATCCTTTATGTGCGTCTCGTGAACAATATCGCGAGCCAGGTTTAGTGATCAATGTTGCGAGCGCGCGCAATCAGATCGTAATCAAAACTACATACGAGCGCTCTCACAATCTTGATTGCTTGTTTGCGCTGTGTTACGCTTCCCCATACGGTAACCTCTTGTAAAGAAACGTCATCGAAACTATGCGTTAGAACCCCAGGGACAGATGGATTACGCGCTTGTTTATCACTTCTTGTGAGCGGGATTACACTCCTGATCACGTGTCGCGGGAGGGCTTGTGGTTTTCTCACAATCTCGATTGCGAGCGCACAATCTGAAAGAGAACGCGAAATCACACGTTGTGACAATTTCATTTTTTGTTCCTCTGTTTCGTAAAATACAACCATATAACTAACCTGTTATGGGTTTTTATGTTACACCTGAAATAAAGCACTGTGAAAGGTGAAATAATCTAAAATGTGGAATGAACTGACATAAACTATGTCTGTGACATAACGAAGTGAAACCAGCAAGCGAAATCGTTAATCAACTAATTAGCGGTGCAGCCTATCAAGGGGTTCACCAACCGGGGGATGCCGACCCTTGTATCACATATTACTGGAAGCTCCGTATCTTGAAAAAATGTGAACCAGACCAAAATAGTCACGTGCTGATTGTAATATTGCCTGCAAGTCACGGTCATTAATACGTTATGCATGTGGTAGCGTAGGGTTCTTAATATATTGCACATGTAAGACGAAAACAAAGACCGAATTTGGTCACGAGAACTTGGAATAGCTAAGGCCCTCGGAAATATTACGGAGTACATTAGATTTTCGGAGCATACGTGCACAATAACAACAGTGACTAGCCTACTACGACTGCATTGTACTCAGTACGGTGAGATGCTTCCCGATCCGATCCATGTTGGCTGTATGTAGTATTAGTTGAATGTACACCCGTGCCGAAAGCCTCTCCTGCTTTAGCATGCTATTTAAATGCACAGTGTTAAGCATATATATGCCTCTGTGTTATAACACTAGAACACATGTTAAATTCGAGTCGCTTTTGGAAGCCACTTGTGTTAAAACAAAAATATGGGGAGCTATAGTAGGGAATGTGTTGAACGTGACAACTATAAGGAACCGCAAAAGTACAGAGTAGCTTAATGTACATCTTTCTGCTCTGGAATGAGGAGTTTACGAGAAATATGGAGAATGGAGAAATATGGAGAAGTATGGAGAAATATGAGGAAACCCGGAAATCGCTGACGATATTGCTGCATACTCCATCGGTCTATTGGGTTGCTTTTGTAGCGTTCTCGCTGTATATGCACAGACTCAATTGTTCAGTCGTTTGAGAAAAGAGCAAGCAATCAAACTTTTAACACAAGGTTGTATCCGTAAGCAGAACTTTTTAACATGTGTTAGAGTGTTATGACATACGGGCATTTAGATGCAATATTACACAATATTACAGAGCTTTTATATGCAATGATCCTTTTCGGCACGGGTGGAATGTAGTATATGTGTAGGCCTACCTTGCAAATAATACAACCGCCACTGACTGATCGTGCGGTCATCCCACTCAATCAATGCAGTAACCACATGAGGGCCGATCAAGGGAGAGGACCGTTGGGGATATGTCCACCCATATTTGAAGTGAAGGGGTTTAACATGTAATCCCCCCCCCCCCTTCACACACACACACAAACACACGTTGTGACATCCGTTTTTTCAACTTTATATTTCAAAGCCGGGTGACTCGGTTAGCGACGATGAGGTTACAATAATCAATGTAAGGTATATAATCCATTAAAATATAAAATACACTGTGTGGGAATATCAATAAATTGCTTAACTCTTCTTAAAAGCGCTAATTTCGAGCTTACCGTTCTAAACACATACCGGTACCGTAATTGATTTGTTCATTGACAGAGCAATTCAAAAGACATCAATCAAGATCATTACAATAGGCCTATATAATATAAGGAACAATGGTGGGCAGATGAAATTGATCATTTGAGGAATACCACATTCTACTGGCAGAAGGTCTGACTGAGATCCATTTACATATAGCCTACACATTGTTCCCTATTGGATAAATACGATTCAAACCACTTGGTTTGCTTAGATAATTGATATACACTTAGTTTCTGTAACAGGATTGCATTGTTCACAAGATCAAAATGCATTCCTCAAATCTAACAAAATTGTCTATTTTGTTAATATTAAAATAAAGTTTAAATTGGCCTAGCTGGACTGCCTTTGTTTACGAATTCTGTTTTCCATGCCCTTCTCGTGTAGTACACATTCTGTTTTTTAATATTTGTATATTTAATAACGAAAATAAAACGTTCTACATAAAGTACAAAAATTGTTTATTAAATCAAGGTTAAGGTATTGACGAGACTCACTGTAACGTTATTTTCTTAATATTCATTTTAATCAACTCTTGTAAATAATTGTACATTATGAACTGTAAATGTGATGAGAGAAGTTAATAAACAGAAAGAAAAGTACATATTCTGTTGCTAGCTTGAATCGTCTGTGCTTTATGCATGCATGTCTAGTTCTCTCTACTTGCATTAGTAGCAAAACTTACTTTCTGTGTGTAGACGAATTGGCTTGTGGCCGTGACGTCTGGCACGTGAACGCGTTGCAGCGTGGACGAATTGTTCCGAAACCGGTGTCACGTGGTAAAGAGGCATCAGAGGGCGCCGGGCGCAACCGGAAGTAGTACGACGATTCCTATGAGCTGTGCAGACCGCGACAAGTCGTTTGTACTGTGTAGAGAAAAATATCACGAATCCAATAATGCAGGCGGTCTGATAGGCCACATTAGATAATGATCACACAAACACAAGGAGCAGGAAACAGAAACCGACTGCTGCACGCTAAGCCCGCGATAATATTCTCTATTTTAGTGCCTTTTGAACCTTTTTTTTTAATTGTCATATGATTGGTAGAAGTTGTGGTAAACGAAATTATCTAACGCCAAAAATGGGGAGGAACATTTGCGTCATCATTGCAATCGACGCCCTTGCCAAGCAAGCATTGGTTCCAGTTGTTCATCTCGAAATTATCAGCACTCTGTCCATTCCCTTATGGTTCGACCACATACACTGCTTGCTGCATGCATGTTATTGATTTCCTGTATTTCATTCAGTATCTTAAAAACATTAATCCATCACGTTGACATGACTGTAATCGAAACCATTAAACTTGAGAGTAAGTTTAATTACTGGCAGGGTGGTGAAGTTCCTCTTGTACTGGTCGCACAAAGAGGTGAACATGAGACCACAAATATAACCGTTTAATTACTGGCAGTGTGGTAAATTTCCTCTTGTTTTAGTACGGGTCGCACAAAGAGATGAAGAACATGAGACCACAGATATAACTGTAATTACTGGCAGGGTGGTAAAGTTCCTATATTGGTCGCAAAAAGAGGTGAACCAACGTGAGACCACAAATATAACTGTTTAATTACCGACAGGGTGGTCAAAGTTCCTCTTACTCTGGGCGCCCAACGAGGTGACCTAACATGATACCACAAATTAGCTGTATAAACAGCTGACGAATAATCGTATATTTTAAGCGGTTTAATAACAAAATAATATGAACTATATTATCTACATCGTTGTCATATTATCTTGAATGCTAGCAGCACGATGGTATTTCAAATAACTGCAGGGTCTACAGCTGTGCGACATGTTTACATTTCATATCGTCAAGTTATTGCAATTACTTCAAGGATGTATAGAAATAGGCGTAAGCAAGCTGCAGCCAGCGGAACATGTGGTGAAGGGGTAATTGATATGTTTATATCTCGACTAGTGATCCGGAATTCAATATTCTTTGAACTTAGGCTTGTGTCCTCCAAGCTCTAGGTTATACTGTTCAAGAGAAAAACGCTGTTGTCTTTTTCAAAACTTTTTTCCTGTATGTGAAACCTTCACGGTGGTGGAATGCAATATGTCAGAAATAAATTACCCACCAATGAATGTAGCGCCTCTCAAGCCCAGTTGAACGCCTTAATGTCACGATGCGTATCATCCTGTGTACGTCACCGACGTGTAGGATTAGGTTAATTTCCATTATGTTGCCGACAGTACTTTGCTTTCGTAACCCAGGTTCTTTCTTGGGTGGCTTTTTCCTAAACGGCGTGATAACATGTCCATGTTAACACCGAGACCAATGATAACGTCATCAAACTCAGGGACGTCGCGGAACCGGGGTTGGAAATACTGTCCCTGTTCCCTCCCATTCCCCGCTTCCCGGCACCATATTTTTGCAAATGCGTCATTTTCAACGTTCATGGGGGCGGACACAAGTAACATATAAATTGAAAACTAGCATTTCATCAAAATAGGGTCGAACCACGGATTCATCTCGCGCGTTTAGCGTACATATCTGTCCAGAGAGTACGGTAAGTTACCACGGTCCTTCATCTTCTCCATCATTCTTCTCGGCCTGTTGGCTAAGACCATGTGTAGCCTAGTATCTGTGGTGTAAATTGGTATAGTAGTGGTGCTATCCTCCAACACTGGAGACATGGGGCTAGGACACCTAGCCAGTTTGGCATTTGATGACGTGGCATATGTTGCCGTTGAAGTTGGTGTAGAGCCCAAATTCTTTCTTGGGCGCGTTTTAGTCTTACAAACCAGTTACAGGCTTCTTCAGTACCGTACTTATTCATTACATTTTGTTAGCGTTTTTCATACAGAGGGTTACATTATCCACCTATCGACAGTACATCATGCGATGAATCAGAATCGTAGCCTAGAGTTAAATTTCCGTGACTAAAGACTTCTGGGCTACGGTATACTTTGTGAGTTGCTTAGTAGAAGTAGAAACAGACATATTTATTGCTGCTAAAAAGCCAAGTTCCATAACAAAAGCTTGCCGTCCACTAGGACTCATCGTATAGCCTGTAGCAAATTTAAACGTGTCTAGACATACAATACGTCACAGATTCTATTACTCTGTAAAACCTGATATTATTTTTCTTTTAGTCAAACTGTCACTCTGTGTAGCGCAGCTCTTTGATGATGAGTTTAGGCATGAGCTGTCAGGGGAATCGATATTTCCATTTATCTACCACGATCATGACATATTCAACCTGGCAGCGTTCAAACAGGTGGGAATTTTGTTCTAATAGCAAATGCTGTCTCTGTATTGTAGATAGCTGTGATGATACATGTATGGCCTAATGTTGGGTGTTTCAGATTTCCAAGTTTTGACTAATTTCAACTGACAAGAAATTTCCTGGTGGAAATCTGTCCCATTTTCCACTGGTTCCATGCATGCTTGAAGATGAACTGGCTTCACCAGTTGGTCCTATTGTTGAAAATAACTGATGCTTCTGGTTGGAATCAACTGGATCAACAGGAATTGGTTGGTTCTGTCCCATTTTCAATATTGAAACCAATTGGAATTTTCTACTGGAATTTTCTTCTATGTTTCATGAACCTAATTATACCAATTGAGAGCAGCCTTGTTTGGACTGCCAATGAAGAAGAATCCATTAGTTAATACAACTGGACTACATTTTGTTTGCTAAGTTGTACTGATGCAATTTATTACAGTATGATACAGTAATCATAATTGTCATTGGAGTAGGACGTAATCTTTGATGTTATAAATCTTTGTGGTACAGTATAATTGTCACTTACTATTTGACAGAACTTGCTTTTTACATGAGTGATCCATGAGAACAAGTAACAGGAATGGGCTTTGCTCTAGAGATACACTTTTAAAACATGTTTTGTTAAATGTTGATAAACTACAAGGGACTGCTTAATAGTTTGCAGCTTCTTAGACAATTATTAGTCTTCACCATTTCACCAAACAGATTATTGAGGAAAAGGGCAAAATCTATCTGGTTATCCCATCTGAGCCCCCCTTAGAAGTGGTGGTAGAGAATACAAGGTTAGTATGAAAGGCCACATTAAGTCCATTTCACTCTAACTACTTAAATAGAATCGACATGATTTAATGTTTATGAAATGCTGTAAGTACAGTATGCAGGTGGGAGGTGTGGCATAGCGGTGTGTGTCCACTCCTTAGCCAAAAGGTTGCTGCTTCAATTCCCAGACATGACTTGTTCAGCACAGCTGCTTTGCAGTGGTGAAGAGGTTGGTCTTCCATGGTGTGTAGTGCTTCAGTGTTGCAGTAACTTTGCTCTGCACAACTGCAGTGCAGTGGAAATGAACACGTTGCTCTCACTTCCCTCTGTATTTGAGAAATCGGCCTAACATGAAGGGACACTCACGTCCATCGGATAGGGACGTTAAATGGCAAGTCCTGGGGGCAGGATGGGATGGATTGTTAAATGCTTTCCTCGTTATCTTCTGAACTAGTTAAAGTCAGTGTTCATCCGCCATCAACAAGGACATGGTATTTTTATGAGCTTATGAGGCTTCCTTCATAAATTTTTCACAATGTTTGCCTCACACTACTCCAAATTTGCTTTTAACGTGGAAGTATATTGAAGCCAGTCATAAATATAGGTGCAAACTTTTTACCTTATGTGGCAATGGGACATGTTTTCATTAAATGTGGTCCGCTTACTTGTAGCTGCAATGAATTGTCTCATATTATACATTGTACTAAGCTTGTGAGTCTTGTTTTGTACGTTTACTCGACTTTGTGCTCGAGGTAGTTAAAGTGTATGCACGACTGAAGAGGCCATTGCTATCCATCTACACCATAATTAAAACTCAGATTTTTGACATTCTCAAATATACCATTCATTTGCTACATTAGCAGTACATCAACTGCTGTACATGTAGATTACATAATTGCATTTACACACAAGTACTTGCAAGGAATAACTGATATCTATGTTGTTTAGCTGTATATGAATATACTGTAGCATATGTCCCAGAGTGATCCTGTTTTCATTTTCATATAGGTTGACAGACCAGTATGAAGTCACACTGTACACTAAAGATATGCAGCCATTTGTGGAACAAGCCAGCATAGAGGTAAATTTATATATATATATATATATATATATAGGCCTATATATATATATCGCGATATACATGCATATGTTGTTATAATGTTATTCGAAACTCACTAGAATTGCCTTGATATTGACCAACATTAGGTTGTCATATTGAAATGTACAGGTACTACAGAATATAGATCTCTTGCTTTTATAATAGGGACATGTTGCCTTTATTATAGGGACATGTTGCCTTTATTATAGGGACATGTTGCTTTCATTATAGGGATACAGTATGTTGCCATCATTATAGAGACATATTGCTTTCATTATAGGGACATATTGCTTTCATTTTAGGGACATGTTGCTTTCATAATAGTAGAATCATTATTGGTGACCTGCTCATTGACAGAATGTCCATATAGGACTGAAAGGAAATTTAATGTTGATATATCTCACATCTCCTTGTTATACCTTTCAGAATTGCTTCTTTCATGGAAACGTGTCCCACCACAAGAACTCATTCGCCGTGATAGATGCCTGTCAAGCACCGAGTATAAAGTAAGAATTCTATGACTGGAGGAAAATCAGTGGCCAACTTGACTTTTTATTATTTCTAATAATTATGCATTTTGAGATGAAAACTTAAAATTTATTTTAGAGATCAGGAAGGAATAATTGCATTCATTTAAAAACCAAGATTTTCAAGTGGTCTGTGTCAAGTCAGAATATTATCAGTATCTGTAGGCAACTTTAACTTAAGTTTTTTTTATTTCTAACCATGGATTGTTGTAATTTGAATTATCTTCACAGAGAATTAGTGGAGTCTGAGCTTTGTTTGATTTTGATTTTTTTCTTCAAATCTACAAAATATACTCTTCTCTGACTGACCCCTGAACCAGCAAGGTAGACACTTCATTTTACATCTGAACAGAACAGTTGTTCTTAATAAGCAGTGCCAAATATCCTTTGAAACTCATTTGTATATTGACATTAATAGTACATCGTGCTAAAAGGCATAGGTATCCTCTGGCCAATGCGATTCTTTCTTAAAAAGTATTGTTCAAAGTAATTATTACTCAAGTATACTCACAGGAAGTGTGGATTGGCTGAGTATGTATCTCTTTCTTTGCAGGGCATATATCAGTATGAATGGTAGGGTTTTGCTCCTAGAGCCAGCCGATGAGGATGATGGCGGTGGTCATAGTCTGAGGTCGCTCTCGTCGCATGCAGTTTTGAATACGTTCTTCAGCAGTAAGAATAAAACATTACCCTTGAATGCTAGTCTTTCATTACACTTAAAATATGAAAATAAAAATAAAATAAAATATATCTAACATTTGTAGGAATGGAGGAGATAAAAAACAAGCCGTCTCTTGTTTTGTAACAAAGACGCATCAACGTATTTAAAAAAAACACAGATTTCTTGTAGTATGTGTACAAGGTGAGTGCGAGTCGTAGGTTTTCTGAGTGATGAGTACAATGCGAGTATGAGTATGTGTACATAAATGTGTACTCAATTATGAGTACAGACTCAAGTACTTCATGACTCTGAACTGATAGGAGCTCTTTTCATATAAAGCATCTTTACGTTCTGGATGTGATTATCATGGGTAGTAATATCTATCGGAAAGTGGGTAGTGGGGTTGGACCTTATGAGAGGTCATTGTTTAGACAACACTACTCTAGTTGGGAAGTGTTTTTAACATCATGTTAATATTCTTTCACCTAGGTAACGCCATCTCCAAGAGACAATTGATCAAGGAGTCTATCGAAGAGGACGAAGCGCAACCCAGAGAGAGGCGACAGGTCCAGCCAAATGCCAGCCCCCTCTTCTTGGAACTTTACATCGTTTGTGATCATGCATTGGTGAGATCGTGGCTTTCAGTGTCTTTCCGCTTTTTGTCCCTTTCTGTGTAAGACGTTTGGGTGTTAATTAGACATGATGTTAATGGTCTATGGTTAGGTTCATCATCTTCAGCTAACCAAACAACACTTGATTTGGAGACCTTTCTTGTGGCCTAGATTCATATGTACAATGACTTGTTTAGCAGTTACTACGAGAAATTGGACCTTTTATTTTTATAGCTTGAAGTTCAAGAAAATAAATACCGTAGATCCTGTGCATAATTGAAAGACAGCCATAACTGGCTCTGATGTCAATCTCAGAGTATTTGTCATATAATTATGCTAGGTAGTATGTCATGACCATGTAAGTAGGCAGACTTGGGAATAAACGGCGGCCATGGGCGTCATACTTTTGGCAATGGCCTCAGCGACCTCGAAAAATAGATCCTTTGGCCACCGTGACTTTGCAGAGGGGAACTTGTGGACACTTGAAAGACGTATACCTCACGAAAATAAAGATTCACCCCGAAGATTCACTTGTTTGACTATCAAGTTACGTGCATATGAGTCAGCAGGCCTGCAGTTGATTCAGAACAGTCATATCCTCTAAAATATGCTAAACTTTGAATATTGGGGAATTACGATTATGCCATTAATATTTTGCCATTTCTATTTATTCGTGATCACCTGAAATGAAAATGTAAAATCGTTTTCATAATTTCTATCGATTCGTCAAGCAACATTTGAAAATCAATGGTTCTGCTTTCCCTTCTCTGATTTGTTTCCATTTTCCAAACTATTGTCCGAAGGGTAGGAGGACATTAGGTTGAGATTTAAATCGATTGTATCCATGACTGAATTGGTTGTATCCATGGCTGAATTGATTGTAGCCATGGCTAAATTGATTGTATCTATGGCTGAATTTATTGTATCCATGGCTGAATTTATTGTATCCATGGTTACAATGATTGTATCTATGGCTGAATTGATCAAACTGTTGATCAAGATATACTCTCCTTGCAGTAGATCCTCGATTTGCAATTCAAACTCACAGATGCAAGAGAATATATCCATCATTAAAACACATTCATGGACAGTGGGATGTCTAAATCACCGACAAATGGCAGAATTTGAAGATACCATGTTCAGCAACGAGTTATGTGCAAGTTATTTCCACGTATGCTGTTTTTCTTGCAGTATGAACAATTCAATGGTGACACAGAAGCCTTGAAGAAAAAAGTCAGGATGTTAGTGGAGGTCTTAAAAGAGGTGAGAGGAATTTCCTGTAAACAACAAGTAAACTTCACTGAACTCAGTGGATTAATAGTCAAGTGTGAGACTTATATTAATGTGACTAATTGTCCAAGTTGGCAAGAGAAAAGTATCTTTTTGTAGTGAACTGATCTCAAACTTTTATAACTTTAACTCAGAAGTACACAGAGGGTGGCATTGAATGTGGTTTGTCTGTAAAATAGACATCCTCCTGAAGAATTAATTATTGCAATAGATGTCACAGTTGGTGAACTAACTGACAAAATTTCCATTCTGAGCACCGGGAAGAATCCCCCTTTAAATCGAATCTGTCCCCAGTAAAAGATTTTGGCCTCGCCACAGATTTTCAGAGATCTCGGAGTTAACATCTTCCTGTCAGGAATAGAGATTTGGAATGAAGGAGACCTGATAGGCCACACCAGCTCTGCACTGATCACTATGTTTGACGATTTCCTATTGTGGCGGAGGGAACAACTGCTGTCCAGGCAACCAAACGACTTCGCAATGATCATTTCGTAAGTATCTCGGTGAAAGAAAGATCGTCATCCTTATATATTTCTTGTGTGTTTAAATACATTCCCTTGTGTTAAATATGCATCACATATCCGATCGTGTAAAATTTGATCATAACTTATCACGTTTAGCACAGATGGTATTATAGAATTTGGATTTTGTGGGCTATTACAAAATGTAGCAGAAGACATATGGAGGGTAGCAAGATAAGTAACAATCATAAGAGCATGTAGCTGAGGGATAATATTTACATATGCAAGCAAAAATAAACCAATCAGTGGTATTAATCATGTTTTAGTAGAAACATTTTGCCCTTAGGTGCACGGTATGGTACCATCATGCTGTAAAAGCATGTGACTTTTATTCCTATGTATGTTCCAATGTGACTATATGAGACCCTGAATTCATGAACAATTCCCCCTGTTATGTTTGGGTTTCTTTCTGTTATATCTATCTACAGAGGAAGTAGCTACAGCAGAGGAGGATCAAGTCCGCCACTAGTCTTTAAGTCACAGATGTGCAGCGAAGTATACTCTGGTTTGGCAATAAAGGTAAGCGCCCTAACTTCAAGTACCCGATAGTAAGTCATATGCCCAGTCTGAATAAAACCGTAAATGTAATTCCCAATACCATAATACTGATTTTTGGATCTATCATGGTACACAGGCAGAGTAGCTGTCATGAAAGTTAGGTTGGATTGGTATAAATGTGAGTTGCTTATATAGTTATGTTTATCCCAACGTGTTGAGCTACTGCAATGGTAACAGCTGTTTGTAGCACATGGACTGGTCTACTAGGTTTTGGTACAGTTGGTCTACTAGGTTTTGGTACAGTTGGTCTACTAGGTTTTGGTACAGTTGGTCTACTAGGTTTTGGTACAGTTGGTCTACTAGGTTTTGGTACAATTGGTCTACTAGGTTTTGGTACAGTTGGTCTACTAGGTTTTGGTACAGTTGGTCTACTAGGTTTTGGTACAGTTGGTCTACTAGGTTTTGGTACA